>NW_025563040.1:60000-78387 GCF_020424385.1 Procambarus clarkii
AGTGGTCGAGGCCAGTTTTACACTCGTGAGGTGTTATGGTCTTCTTGCTTCAAGAAGAAGCAAGAAGTTCAGGTGTGTTCAACCCCCCACAGCCCTCTTGAAGGGTGTTCAACCCCCCACAGCCCTCTTGAAGTGTGTTCAACCCCCCCCCCCCCCCTGAGCCCTCTTGAAGGGTGTTCAACCCCCCACAGCCCTCTTGAAGGGTGTTCAACCCCCCACAGCCCTCTTGAAGGGTGTTCAACCCCCCCCCACAGCCCTCTTGAAGGGTGTTCAACCCCCCTACAGCCCTCTTGAAGGGTGTTCAACCCCCCCCCCACAGCCCTCTTGAAGGGTGTTCAACCCCCCACAGCCCTCTTGAAGGGTGTTCAACCCCCCCCCCACAGCCGTCTTGAAGGGTGTTCAACCCCCCTACAGCCCTCTTGAAGGGTGTTCAACCCCCCACAGCCCTCTTGAAGGGTGTTCAACCCCCCCCAGCCCTCTTGAAGGGTGTTCAACCCCCCCCACAGCCCTCTTGAAGGGTGTTCAACCCCCCACAGCCCTCTTGAAGGGTGTTCAACCCCCCCCCCCCCCCACAGCCCTCTTGAAGGGTGTTCAACGTCCACACACACACACACACACATACATGGGAGCCGGTGGCCGAGTGGACAGCACGCTGGACACGTGATCCTGTGGTCCCGGGTTCGATCCCGGGCGCCGGCGAGAAACGATGGGCAGAGTTTCTTTTACCCTAAGGCCCCCCCCTGTTACCTAGCAGTAAAATAGGTACCTGGGAGTTCGTCAGCTGTCACGGGCTGCTTCCTGGGGTGTGGGTGGTGTGGTGTGGGGGAAAAAAATAGTAGTAGTAGAAACAGTTGATTGACAGTTGAGAGGCGGGCCGAAAGAGCAGAGCTCAACCCCCGCAAGCACAACTAGGTGAACACACACACACACACACACACACACACACACACACACACACACACACACACACACACACACACACACACACACACACTCACACTCACACTCACACACTCACACACTCACACACTCACACACTCACACACTCACACACTCACACACTCACACACTCACACACACACTCACACCAATAACAACCCTGAAAGACTCCATGTAGTATTTATGTGTGAAGTGAGTTATCCTGCGCGTTCTCGGAGATGGAGGTGAAGTGAGCCTGAAGAGCTTAAGAATACATTAGTGTACAGACAGAGTAGTCGTGGCGTGTTTTAGAATACGTGGAGGCGAGGTTAATAGCCCAGCGCTGGTGTTTAAATAGCCGGTGAAGGGCAGCGTGGGCATGACTGGGCAGGAGCTGGGCAGCCCCTCGGGCAGTCTTGCTAATGACGTCTCCAAACCTGTCACACCGCCACATATTGTGCCAGACTTGAGAATTAATGTGGTTGTATTATAATGACATTAAAAGGTATGTGGTTGTGTGTACTTACACGTTGGTGTGGGTGGAGGTCACATACACGGTGTATAACCATATATTGAGTGTCAGTGTATGGGTATACATACACTGAAGTATATGTGGCGTATTCACCATAGCTGTGAATTGAGTGTTTACGTCGTTAAACTTACCAGTTAGTTTTTAAAATACTGTGTGGGGGTTGGGGGTGTACTCGCCTAGTTGTGCTTGCGGGGGTTGAGCTTTGGCTCTTTGGTCCCGCCTCTCAACTGTCACTCGACTTGCGTACAGGTTCCTGAGCCTACTGTGCTCTATCATATCTACATTTGAAACTGAGTATGGAATCAACCTCCACCACATCACTGCCTAGTACATTCCATCTGTTAACTACTCTGACACTGAAAAAGTTCCTTCTAACGTTCCTGTGGCTCATGTGGGTACTCAGTCTCCACCTGTGTCCCCTTGTTCGCGCACCTCCCGTGTTAAACAGTTTATCCTTATCTACCCTGTCAATTCCTCTGAGAATTTTGTAGGTAGTGATCATGTCTCCCCGAGGTCTGCTGTCGTCCAGCGACGTGAGGTACATTTCACGCAACCTTTCCTTGTAACTCATGCCTGAGTTACGAGAGGTGTGTGTGTGGGGGGGGGCTACTTTCTACGTAGCCAGTTTTGTTTAACCAATTTTGTATGATAAAGTTTTAAAAAAATAATCTACCAGTAGATATAAACAATATAGTTGTGGTGTAGGAGATGATGATAATAAAGTGCACATTGAAGCTACACAAGACTTCCCGCATGGTGTGTGTGTATTAATTATATTATTAGTATAATTATTATAATTATATAATTAATTAATAATTATTACTTTTCCTTCTATTGGGTCATGAAGGAAGCAGTGCGGCCTGGGGGCCACACGAGCCCCAGGAGGTGGGGGGGTTCTTCTCCCGCCCCGACCACGGCGGTCTCCGGGTTCTATGGAGTCCCTGTGTCTTCTTTACTAACTTCGAGGTCAACTCCGGAGCTGGAGCCCCCTGGGGGCAGTTCCTTGTTGCCTTCAAAATCATTCTGACAGTTCCTGCGACGGCGCTGGAACCAATCGTATCGGCTTTTGCCTTTCCATTGGAGACTTTCGGCGCCGTGGAGAGGGGGACCTGCTGCATGGGTGACAGCTTCTCCCCCGTATCAACCTACCCTGGCTTTGCGCCCTGGAGAGGCCACTCCAAACAGACAACGAAAGCGCAACTCCATAGTCTCCTGAGCCTGATGGATGCCTACTACTACTACACACGACAAACTTACATAAACCACAATCAATATATGACAGAACAGCCCGTCCTCCAAAAATGGGGTGGTAAATGTAGGAAGACTAATAAGTGCAATTATGTACTATTCATAGCAGTTAGGAATTGTACTTATTTTCACTTAGTATTAAATCGTACTGTCAAATATATTGTGAATATTTGAGTTTACCTGAAAAACTGAATAGAAAACCACGACCTCACCTAACCGTCTTAGTTTTTAAAGATAATAATTTTATTGCTTCTTAATTACAATTAGTACTTAACCTATAGCTATATTGATATTACAGTATTATAAAACTAATAAAACACAACTAAAATATATCAATAAATAGTAAAATAACTCAGGATATTTTAAAATTTTGTATAAAATCTATATTGTTTAATAAACCTGAAAAAGAAATTCCAAATATTTAAAACTTGTGTAGAGCAAACCGAAGTTGAAAACTTCATCCTAAAATTCTGTGTGTCTTAACAGAAAACGAGGAGAATTAAATCGGGGGAGGGAGTTTGGTAAATGTAACAGCCCCATAAGTGCAATTATGCACTGTTTATGACAGTTAGAAAGTGTACTTATTACACTTAGTATTAAATCGTACTGTCAATTCGGAGGATGGGTTGGACAGAAAAACACTTCCTCGTGAAGGATTCGAACCTTAGACAGCCTGACACTCCAAACTTACAGTACTCGTTATGTTAGTGTGTTTGGAACGCCCTCTTTCCCCACTCTTATTATTATTATTAACATCTTTATTGACAAAATTAACCCCACTCTTTACTCCATATCCCTCTTGACACCTCTTAGCCGTCCCATGGGTTCCCCTCTTTGACCCTCCTGACCTGACAGCTCATGGGGGGGGGGGGGGCTAACAGCTGAGTGGACAACGCTTCGAATTCGTAGTCCAGAGGTTCCGGGTTCAAACCCCGGTGGAGGCGGAAACAAATGGGAAGAGTTTCTTTCAGCCTGATGCGCCTGTTACCTAGCAGTAAATAGGTACCGGGAAGTTAGACAGCTGCTACGGGCTGCTTCCTAGGGGGGGGGGAGGTGTAACAAAAAAGGAGGCCTGGTCGAGGACCGGGCCGCGGGGACGCTAAGCCCCGAAATCATCTCAAGATAACCTCCCCTCGTTCTCCCCCTCTACTATCCTCCTCTTCCCCTTCTCTCAGAAAATAAGTTATTATGCACTGAAACAACTGTGTGGTTTAAAATGTATTTATTATGCACCCCATCCCGTGGGCGGTGGTGGAAAGGGTTACAGAGGTACACAATGGGTGCAGGAACTGAACCCCAGAGTTTATTTTAGCTAAGCAAGTGACAATCTTTTGAAGCTAGTTACACAATTGTTAACGTTACATACACATATACATATATATACAATCATTTACACAAATATACATACACATCGATAATCTTTTTATATCACAAATGTTTCAACAAGAGGCTCACAACAGTCACTATACAAGGCACTTTACATCTATGGTGAGTCACACAGTTACTAGTCTTGCTCCACACCCACCCAACTGGGCGGCAGCTTTACAGTCATGTGCTCCACACCCACCCAACTGGGCGGCAGCTTTACAGTCATGTGCTCCACACCCACCCAACTGGGCGGCAGCTTTAGTCATGTGCTCCACACCCACCCAACTGGGCGGCAGCTTTACAGTCATGTGCTCCACACCCACCCAACTGGGCGGCAGCTTTACAGTCATGTGCAGGCTGCACCTACAGTAAGCAAATTTTGGATACTTGGCTAAGATTCCAGATTACCTTGTGATGGTTTCAGGGCTTAGCGTCCCCGCGGCCCGGTCATCGCCTAGGCCTTCTCGTTGCTGGACTGGTCAACCAGGCTGTTGGACGCGGCTGCTCGCAGCCAGACATATGAATCACAGCCTGGGTGATCAGGTATTCTTTGGAGGATACCTCTTGAACACTGTGTCCTCTCTTGAACACTGTGAGGGGTCTGCCAGTTATGCCCCTTATGTGTAGCGGAAGCGTGTTGAACAATCTCGGGCCTCTGATGTTGATAGAGTTCTCTCTCAGAGTACCTGTTGCACCTCTGCTTTTCAACGGGGATATTCTGCACATCCTGCCATGCCTTCTGGTCTCATGTGATGTTATTTCTGTGTGCAGGTTTGGGACCAGCCCTCTACTATTTTCCACGTGCAGGTCGGCGTTCAATCCCCGACCGTCCAAGTGGCTGTACACCATTCCTTACCCCCGTCCCATCCCAAATCCTTATCCTGATCCCTTCCAAGTGCTATATATAGTTATAATGGCTTGGCGTTGTCCCCTGATAGTTCCCTTCCCGGCTGCGCTCAAGAGAATACAGATTTAGGCATTTTAGTCGGTCCCAATAGTTTAGATGCTTTACTGAGTGGATTCTAGCAGTAAAGGATCTCTGCACATAAGGATTCCTGGCAGCACATCATTTTGAATGAAGTACTCACACATTTGTTGAACTCCATTGATGGTGTTATCTCTGAATTCCGCGATTTTTCACATTCCATTATATAATGAAGCAAAGTATGCGAATAGTTCTGCTGACAGAGTTTACATTTAGTCAGATCTACGTCAGTAGATGTAACAAACTCCCAAAGGTATGTAGCCGAGCCTAAGTCTAGCAGTGGTAACATCTAGAAAACTACTAACCTGACTGGATGACCCATAGACGTGCGGTTCTTCCTGTATAATAGAATGATGATAGATGGAGGAACTGGTGTGAATTTCACTTTGCCTCAAGTCTACGAGATTTTATTGATGTTCCCGAAATATTGCTGCCCTCAGGCTGCTCAAAGGCCTGAGTCCAAGATGGTAATAAATTCCCTCTTTATGAGCAAAGGTCTTGGCTAACTCAACACCTCTATCATGCATTCGGAGACCAATATGGGAAGGAATCCACTTTTTTTTTATTAATACATGAGGTACATCTGCATTAGTGCAGCTGCCCTAGACTATATGAAGTGGAGTACAGTGTGTCAAAAAAGCTAACTAGGTGATGCTAAAAAGTCCCCATCTCGCAGGATGGTTAGTCACACAGGGCCATATGTTTAGTAGCCTGCACTGGCAAATTTTGGGTACACTGTGAGGATATCTTCAAGAATATGAGAGTGAATAAAGTAATTGCAAAGCTCCAGGTACCTCCATGCCAACTGGTCTGAAAGGTCTAATAACTGGACATTCAGTGATGTAGTGTGGGAGATCGTGCCGCGGTTCCTGCTCACAGAGTTTGCACCTGGAGTGCTCAGGATTGGGAGATCCGTCACCTGCCACAGGTAACGGTAACCCAACCTGATCCTTGCAACCACTGTGTCGCACAGTCTGGTGGACGTTTTGTGCTGCCCATATATATAGGTTTCAGATCTGAACAAATCATAGCTTTTTATACTAGTACTTTCAGGTCGTTGGGTGTCAGTAATTTCTTTCCTATCAGACCTGAGTGTTTGGACCAAAACAGTTTTGACAGCAGAGATGGGGATACCTAGATCTAATTCAACTTCATCTTTGTTGCACGCTAATTTGGCTGCAATGTCTGTCTCATTATAATGGGTTATATTTATGTGTGAAGGTATCCATACAAAGGAGATTCGAGATCCTTTACTCTGTGCAGCAATTAGGTCATTTATAATTGGTAGTATGAGGTTCTTGCTGTCGATCTTCCAGGAGAAGTTTTCGATTGCTTGAAGAGCAGACTTTGAATTACAAAATATTATTCCTCCTCCAATGTTTTTCAATGTACTGATAGCTAGTTGTAATGCTGCTAGTTCTGCTTGTATGGGGGTCAACCAGTTGTTTAACCTGACACTGACAGTCTTTGTGCAAATATTATTTCTATGAAACCTACATGCTTCTGCAGTCCGTCCAGTAGAAGATTGGACTGAGCCGTCGGTGTAGACACAGTACTCGCGAGATCTTAAATTCTCGATGGAAGAGGCAGTTGTTTCAAGTGTGACAGCTTTGAGAAGAGCAAGATTTTCATTATCTTTCTTGGTGACAGGTGTGTATGATACTTGAATAGTGGGGTACAGATAAAGAGCAATATCAGAGACAGATAGATTGCACTTACGTGAATCTATGTCTCTCAACGTGAATCACACCATATATTTCACACTTGAATAAATGGAAATCACCTGAGTGTCTATAATGGCTAATATTTGTTAAAGATTAAACTAATTCTGACTCAGAGCAGACTATGTCCGTCCAGTGCTCCAGACCATTCCCCCTACAAGGATGGGCGAGACTAGCCCCGAGCGTTTGGTCTCCAATTGTGGACAGAGCAACAGTAAGTCAGATATTCGCTCATGATATAAATACATAAATGTATAGACACAATGTAACCCAACTGTTGTTCCTGAGTAATCAGTGCTATATAGTCGAAATGGCTTGTCGCTTTCTCCTCATATTTGTCTTCCCTTCCTGGGTAGTAAGTATTATTGTCTGATTATCTATGTCTTCAAAGTATAGGAAGTGTCTGTTAGTCCCTTCTCAAACTTTACTGTGTCCTGGCCTCAGACAGGTCAGGGAAGACGTCTTGAAAGTGCCTAAAGACAACTGCCTCCTTATCTAGAGCGGTGACACAGTGTGGCATAAGTCGGCGGCCTTCGGGCACCTCCAAGACGTCTTCTCCAAGCTGTCTTAGACAAAGTTTGAGGGGGGGGGGGGGGAATACCTTTATATTCTATACTTTAGAGGGACAGACTATCAGAAAGTAACACTTACAACCCAGGAACAAAAACAAGTTGTCACAGAGTGTAGTGTGCGCGAGTTTTTGGGAAGTAGAATATTATATATATAACGAATAATTATAATGACAATTTCTAGACTATTATAAATATTTTTGAAATAAACAAAGGGCTTGAATTTTATTTAATTATGCCAGTTATGTCTGCCATAATACTGGCTGAGAAGGGTGTTACCTATCGTTCGTTACGGCTCGTGACCCTACAGCAGCCAGCTTAATTACGTCTAGGGATACCACTGCTGTTCCCTAAAGCGGGTCACCAGTATAACCCCATGAATGATAACAGGCACAGAATTAAAAGTATATCTCCCTTAGGACTGAAGAAATATACGTATGCATTTTAATATATATATATATTTCATATACATCTCAATATTGTATATATGAACAGTGGGTCACTATTAAAGCAAACATCAAAATGTTGTCTCTCCCAGAATAAAAAATCTACTACATGACACAACAACAAGTAAACAGACTTATCTCCCACATGTTACTCTTCCTGGTCCCTCAAAGCTACTGAACTCTCGCTCTGTCGCTTACCCATAATTCTCTCCCGTCTGCCTCATCCAGGATGAGGGATGGAAACTAAGGACTTTTTAATATTTAAAACTAATTGAACAACCACTTCTTCTCAAAACACATAAGACTGCAAATTACAGATAATAGTTACTTACAAAATATATAAGTACAATGCCACCGGCTTAATTGCAGAAAATAAACAATTACCTAAACTAAATAAAAGTGACATCTGGAACTCCCAACTGAACAGGTCCAGCTTCCCGAATTTAACAGGTATTAGACGTGTGCAAAGCAACCGCGCTCCTGTCCCCACTGACGCTGCCACACCACACGATAATTTACCAAAACACAATGTGTGTACATATACAGGCAATGATATAATGGAACAAAACAAGTTATTTTAAATTTATATACGTATTCTGCTAGGAGTACGTAACAAAGGGAAGGGAACTATCAGGAGAAAACACCAAGCCATTGCGACTATGTAGCACTTGGAAGGGGCCAGGATAAGGATTTGGGATGGGACGGGAGTAGGGAAGGAATGATAGCCAACCGACTTGCACGGTCGGGGGATTGAACGCCGACCTGCATGAAGCGAGACCGTGGCTCTACCGTCCAGCCCCAAGTGGTTGGGGGGAGATGATTATGAGTGTTTGTGAGACACCATGTTGTCAACACCCGCGGGGAACCAGGAGGGGCAGGGAGGGAAATGGTGATAGGAAGGAAGGAAGGAAGGAAGGAAGGAAGGAAGGAAGGAAGGAAGGAAGGAAGGAAGGAAGGAAGAAAGGAATAAGAGCAGAAGTTTTGAGAAGAGGGAAAGTGGTGGGGGGGTGAGGTCCCCCCCCCGTACACACACCACAGGCAAGGTAAGGACTGTACACAAACGTTTCGGACGATTGGTTTCAGAGTTAATTTACCTGGCTGTAGTAATGACTTCCTGGAGGAGAGGGGGAAAAAATAAAGAGGAGAGATAATGGAGACACAGAGAGCACAAGAGGCAGGAGAAACGCCGAAACAGAGATAGTGAAGATAAAAATGGGGGTGGGAGAGGTAATGGCAGACCTCAGATAAAAGTAGAGGCTATTGCAACATGAAAAGAGATTAAAGAAAAAAACACTAGAGCGAGACAACAGCTTGGTTGACCAGACCCCACCAGCCCGATTAGAGATCGGGCCGGGGGGACATTGATCCTCGGGACCACCTCAAGATAAGGGAAGGTAAGGGTAGTTTTGCAGAACCAGTTTCTCTAACGATTTAGGTTCTCGGTAGCTTCAGCTGACGTCACAGTAGTCGATGGCTTCAGCTGACGTCACAGTTCTCGGTGGCTTCCGCTGACGTCACAGTTCTCGGTGGCTTCCGCTGACGTCACAGTTCTCGGTGGCTTCAGCTGACGTCACAGTTCTCGGTGGCTTCAGCTGACGTCACAGTTCTCGGTGGCTTCAGCTGACGTCACAGTTCTCGGTGGCTTCAGCTGACGTCACAGTTCTCGGTGGCTTCCGCTGACGTCACAGTTCTCGGTGGCTTCCGCTGACGTCACAGTTCTCGGTGGCTTCCGCTGACGTCACAGTTCTCGGTGGCTTCCGCTGACGTCACAGTTCTCGGTGGCTTCAGCTGACGTCACAGTTCTCGGTGGCTTCAGCTGACGTCACAGTTCTCGGTGGCTTCAGCTGACATCACAGTTCTCGGTGGCTTCAGCTGACGTCACAGTTCTCGGTGGCTTCAGCTGACGTCACAGTTCTCGGTGGCTTCAGCTGACGTCACAGTTCTCGGTGGCTTCAGCTGACGTCACAGTTCTCGGTGATACATTTCTGCCTCTGGATCTGTACGTGTCTCGAACGCACACAGTGTGAGCATTTTGAATATGCTCTTAGATGTGTGTTTGTGTGTATGTATGTGTGTATATATATATATATATATATATATATATATATATATATATATATATATATATATATATATAAAATAATATGTGTGTGTGTACCTGAAGCTTGAATGATGCCCAAACATAATTTTGACTTATGAAAAACTTAATTTTAAAGGGTGGGGTTGTATTTTAGTCGTGGCTGTGTGTATATATGGTGTGCGCGCGCGCATACGTGAATGCTGCCCTTTGAATTTGTAAATGTTCAAATTGTCTTCTAACGAGGCAGGTGTGTGTGGTGTATACTTCATAATACACAGTATAATTGTGTGGGTTAAAGGCACGGTTAAAGGCCCCCAGAAGGCCAGGGAGAACCCCCTACAGGTTAAAGTTCCCAGTCTGGCGGACACTCTCCTATCGCTTCACCACCAGAGGGCCACTTATGACCTCAAATTATATACCCTTAAATCTCTCCAATACCCCAGACACGCCTCGTTAAGGGCCGATCAGCACACTCGCGTTAAATGCCCTCGTGTTGGAAACCAGGTAAATTAAGAACATTAGCAGAGCTGAGCACGCTACGTGATGTCACTCTCCCCCTACGAGAGAGAGATCAAGGCGGCAGAGATGCCAGGCGGGGTCTAGATGGTGTCTCAACACTCAGAGTGACCCTGGTCTGCTCCGGAGAAGTTGCCGGTCGAGCGTAAAAAGTGAGCCGGGGGGGGGGGGGGGGGGGGATCGCATGCTGCCCTCAGGCACCCCCCGACCTCAGGAAATTCTCTTGTTCTTCCCAGTCTCTTATTAACGCAGCGATGGTCCGGGTGGAGGTGCGGCCCACTCCCAGGCTTACCCCCTGCCCTTGCTCCCCCCCTCTCTCTCTCTCTCTCTCTCTCTCTCTCTCTCTCTCTCTCTCTCTCTCTCTCTCTCTCTCTCTCTCTCTCTCTCTCTCTCTCTCTCTCTCTCTCTCTCTCTCTCTCTCTCTCTCTCTCTCTCTCTCTCTCTCTCTCTCTTTTTTTTCATATATATATGTGACTGTATTAAAGTTTCCCCGCACATGCGGTTGTGTCTTCGGGTATCGCCATGATGCTAAATATACTAGGCGGTAATTAGTCACCGTTAATGGTGGTATGGTGCTTAACAGTAACTAGGGGCTAGTTAAGTCTAAGACTTCAGTGAGGTCTAGTTTGTCTTTTATACCCTGTCTCCTCTCTCTGTTGTGCTTGTTGCGACGTCTGGAGGGAGCTAGTAGGCTGGTGGGGGAGGCGACGGAGAGATGTTGTTGTTGTTTAAGATTCAGCTACTGGGAACAAGTTTCCAAGTAGCACGGGCTATGGTGAGCCCGTAGTGGACTTACCCGGCACAGGAGCGGCGCTGTAACTGTTCTGTACGATGGAGAGAGGCGAGACATCAAACGCAAGAGGTGGAAGTGAGCATGATTGGCGGTCTCCTTCACCGCCTCGGGGGGGCGGGGCGCTCTCAGGCGGATGTGAAACTGGATTGGGAACGTCTCTCCGAGCACTAGACTCCAGACTGAAGTAAACAGCCTCTTGGCCAATGAGAACCTCGCGAGCCTTGGAGGAGAGGTGATGACGGGGAAGATTGGGTAAAGTGGCAGCTGATGCATACAATTGATGGCGATTCATTCATGAAATTGACTGCCGCGAGGTACTAAAAGGCTTGAGCATAGACAGCTCTTGATTAGTCCAAACATATTAGTACACCGACATCTGGTGCGGGGGCTGGGTGTCGGGGTGTACGTCAGTGTCGGGGTGTAGGTGGATGGGGGTGTACGTGGGTGTTGGGGGTGTAAGTGGGCCCAATAATTGTTGGCTGGACGTTTTCTCTCTAACGAGAACATATATTAGTTGTCGATTAAGGTTTCACTGGCTAGTTTTTATATACTCTGGCAAATTAGTTTAAAATTGCATTTAAGTTGAGATGTGTGACCAATTGTGGTGTTGTGTGAGTGGTGAGTGTTTCATGACTGTAGGAGCAGGAGATGAAGTCTTCCTTGAGTACTTTGGCCAGCATCTGCCTCTCAAGGCCTAGAGACGCCAAGGCCAAGACAAGAGCCTTGTCAGGTATCACTTGTCAGAGCCTTGTTAGATATCACTTGTCAGAGCCTTGTTAGATATCACTTGTCAGAGCCTTGTTAGATATCACTTGTCAGAGCCTTGTTAGATATCACTATTTTGTCTGTGACTACCTTTGTCTCCGAAGCCTAAGTGGTGAGACCGTTATATCTCCGTGGTTGATCCGAGTTTTGAACTGTGGTTGATAACTTTTCTTCGGCGTGAACAGCCTCGTTTGGCAAGACTTGGCACTCTTGTGTTGTAGAGTTGAATGTCTAGACACTAGTATGTCTATTAGGGCGTTGCTGTCTTGTTTTCGCTGACGTTGAAGGTGTGGGTGTTGACGTGATGGCTGTGGGTGTTGGGGTGGTGGCTGTGGGTGTTGACGTGATGGCTGTGGGTGTTGACGTGATGGCTGTGGGTGTTGACGTGATGGCTGTGGGTGTTGGGGTGGTGGCTGTGGGTGTTGACGTGATGGCTGTGGGTGTTGACGTGATGGCTGTGGGTGTTGGGGTGGTGGCTGTGGGTGTTGACGTGATGGCTGTGGGTGTTGACGTGATGGCTGTGGGTGTTGGGGTGGTGTTCCTGGTGGAGAAACTCCAACATTGTCGGGGGAGACGATGGCACGCCCTCAGAAAACCCTGCTTCATTAACCTTGCTGGGGCGACTTACTCTCCCGAGCGCTAGACCGGTGCTCGGCCAGCTCGGCTAGCTCGGCCAGCTCGGCTAGCTCGGCCAGCTCGGCTAGCTCGGCCAGCTCGGCCAGCTCGGCCAGCTCGGCCAGCTCGGCCAGCTCGGGTCACCGACGCACACGGGTAAGACCAGCTGCATCATCACCTGTAGTGGCAGCCTCCTCCTCCAATGGACCGTTGTGTCTGCTGTCTGTGAAATCTGAAATAACTGTAACCCTTATCTAGAACGAGCCAGCTCTGTAATCTCACTAAAGACAGTAATCAAGGTATTGGTTAGTTCCCTCCCCCCCCCCCCTCCCCTCCCCGTCTCCTCTTCCTCCATCCCCCCCGTCCCCTCTATCCCCCCCCGTTCCTCCACCCCCCTTCTCCCCCCCTTCTCCCCCCCTTCTCCCCCCCTTCCCCCCCCTTCCCCCCCCCTTCCCCCCCCTTCCCCCCCCTTCCCCCCCCCTTCCCCTCTGGCCATCAGTGTTGCCAAGACCTCCACAACACCTGTGACCAAGAGTAACCTCCCCGACGCTTTGTATTATAAATATAGCCAACTGATATCATAGATGTAATGTATTTGTTCGTTATTTTTTTTTATGGACTATGCACATTAGTAGGAAGGTGTAGCTTGTGTTTTCATTTATACTATTTACTATTTGTGTCTGCAGGATCGAGCTGCGAGCTCTTGGACCCCGCCTTTGAACCAATCGCTTGTCTAATATACTGACTTCTGTCTTAATCATATATATATATAGTACATATATATCTCTCTCACAGACCCAGGAAGTAGCCTGTAACAGCTGTCTAACTCCCATGGTACCTATTTACTGGTAGGAGAACAGGTGCACCAGGGTGAAAGAAACTCTGACCATTTATTTCCGCTTCGGCCGGGAATCGAACCCGGGCTCGTAGGACTACGACTCCCGAGCACTGTCCATTTAGTTGTGAGGCCCCCGCGCGTGCGTGTGTGTACTCGCCTAGTTGTGCTTGCGGGGGTTGAGCTTTGGTTCTTTGGTTCCGCCTCTCAACTGTCAATCAACAGGTGTACAGGTTCCTGTATGTTCCTGTCGCGCGTGTGTGTGTGTGTGTGTGTGTGTGTGTGTGTGTGTGTGTGTGTGTGTGTGTGTGTGTGTGTGTGTGTGTGTGTGTACTCACCTAGTTGTACTCACCTAGTTGTGTTTGCGGGGGTTGAGCTCTGGCTCTTTGGTCCCGCCTCTCAACTGTCAATCAACTGGTGTACAGATTCCTGAGCCTATTGGGCTCTATCATATCTACACTTGAAACTGTGTATGGAGTCAGCCTCCACCACATCACTTCCTAGTGTATTCCATTTTTCAACCACTCTGACACTAAAAAAGTTCTTTGCTGTGTGTGTGTGTGTGTGTGTGTGTGTGTGTGTGTGTGTGTGTGTGTGTGTGTGTGTGTGTGTGTGTGTGTGTGTGTGTGTTGGTACCACTGCGTGCTGGTCCAGACGCCAGAGGGCTGACTGGGTAAATCACAGGCATTGTGGCCAGAATTGCACATCCTTGTTATTGCATTCCGCCAGTTACATGCTTGACCAACCCTGGGCTTGCTAGCACCTGCTGCTGGCCCCAGTCTCTCAAGTGGCACTGGTGCCAAACGCCAGTTATGACCACCAGTTAGAACTACGTTTTAACAGACCAGTTACCTCCAGCAATATTTACATGTTTCAGGATCATTAGTTATAATTGACCAGCTGTGAGGTCGGGTTTGATACAGCAGTTAAAGGGACAGGCAGCAAGCAGCAATTAAAGGGACAGGCAGCAAGCAGCAGTTAAAGGGACAGGCAGGAAGCACGTCTCACGCATCAGTGACTGGTGAAAATAAGGCGTAGGACGATCACCGCCTAACTACACTCTTTGTTGGGTTGAGGACAATTTGGCAGTCTTTAGAAGTCATTCGTTTGTTCTTGTTCATTTCTACTATACAGACTCAGCTTTGTCGCCCTTGGCCACTTTCGTCCACTTAAACTGTGGTAAACCAGCCTCACGGAACAAGACGATGGTTCGAGCCGGGTCTGTGAGGCTTTCTAGACGCTGCCAGACTTTCACCAGCTGCTCCTGAGAACGCCAGCCCGTCCTCATCAACTAAGGCCAAATGCTCGTTAATCCAGCCACCAAACACTCGCCTCACTAGCGATGACGTTGGAAAACTGATCAGTGCTTCGTTAACGACCTCTGTTCGAACCCCGACGCTGTAAAAGCTTCACCTCACGTAATTTAATACAAATAATCGTCAACAGACCCTAAACAGCAAACCTACCTTACGCCTAACTATACATTGAACTTGTATACATAATATTAATTTATGTCTGAGTAAACCAATTTTTTTATTACGTAATACATTAAAATTGATGAATGTGTGTGTGTTGGATGGTCGCCGCTTTAACGAGCTTGGCCTGAGGACAGATTGAGAATGCTTAGGAGTTTAATATGGCAATTTGTATACAAGGATAATAAACTTTTGTATATAGGAAATTATGAAATATTGAGGCCATATAATGGGATCGAACCTGTGTCCCTGGACACGCCAGGCATCATCCATCCCATCGCATCGCCTTAATACCTTCTCATAGACACAGCTCGTTCTTGTGAGTAAATTGAGCTTTTGTAGTATATTTTATACACCCTCAATATACAACACAACACAAAATATATATAAAGGGTAACAAACTGAAGGTCACAGTAACAGCTGTACACCCCTTTGTCCTGGCCACCTGGTTGTTAGAGGTCATTGTGGGGGTCTCCTCCCTTCCCCCCCCCCTTCACACACACACACACACACACACACACACTCACTCACTCTTTCTCTTTCTCTCTATCTTTCTCTCTATCTTTCTCTCTATCTTTCTCTCTATCTTTCTCTCTATCTTTCTCTCTATCTTTCTCTCTCTCTTTCTCTCTCTCTTTCTCTCTCTCTTTCTCTCTCTCTCTTCTCTCTCTCTCTCTCTCTCTCTCTCTCTCTCTCTCTCTCTCTCTCTCTCTCTCTCTCTCTCTCTCTCTCTCTCTCTCTCTCTCTCTCTCTCTCTCTCTCTCTCTCTCTCTCTCTCTCCCCCCTCCCCCCCCCCCCCTCCCCCTCCCCCCCTCCCCCTCCCCCCCTCCCCCTCCCCCTCCCCCCCCTCTCCCCCCCCTCCCCCTCCCCCCTCCCCCCCTCTCCCTCTCCCCCCCTCCCCCCCCCCGTAACCAGCTGTCCCGCCCTGCGGGTCAGGCAGACAGCGGCAGCTGACAGTATGTCCACAAATAAATTCTCTCGTAAATAATCGCCAGTCCTCAGGGCGAGTAAGAGGACCTGCAGTTATGTGGAGCTTATTAATGCAGGTATGGAGCCAGGTGTGGACGGCAGGTATGGAGCCAGGTGTGGCAGCAGGTGTGGAGCCAGGTGTGGCGGGCAGGTATGGGGCCAGGTGTGGCGGGCAGGTATGGGGCCAGGTGTGGCGGGCAGGTGTGGCGGGCAGGTATGGGGAGGGTATGGCGGGCAGGTATAGAGCCAGGTGTGGCGGGCAGGTATGGGGCCAGGTGTGGCGGAAGGTATGGGGCCAGGTATGGCGGGCAGGTATGGAGCCAGGTGTGGCGGGCAGGTATGGAGCCAGGTGTGGCGGGCAGGTATAGAGCCAGGTGTTGCGGGCAGGTGTGGCGGAAGGTATGGGGCCAGGTGTGGCGGGCAGGTATGGGGCCAGGTGTGGCGGAAGGTATGGAGCCAGGTATGGGGCCAGGTGTGGCGGGCAGGTATGGAGCCAGGTGTGGCGAAAGGTATGGAGCCAGGTGTGGCGGAAGGTATGGGGACAAATGTCTTCTCATGGTGTCTTGGGTGAGATTCTAATTCCGGGTCTCAAAAATGTCTGACTACAAAGATTACAAGACGAATGTCTTGCACCCCCAATCCCTCCCCCCCCCCCACCTTCCCCACCTTCCCCATACACCCCCACCTTCCCTCACCCCCCTCCCCTTGTATTGCGGAGTCCCTCAGCCCCATACTGTAGTGTGACCTGGAGACACTGGTGCTACACTGCTGTTCTCTTGCGTCGTGTCTCTCCACACCAATAGCGGCTCGAGTCGTGCGCCGGTGTTAACGAGACGCCCGCGGCCGGTCAGCAGGACGCCCGCGGCCGGTCAGCAGGACGCCCGCGGCCGGTCAGCAGGACGCCCGCGGCCGGTCAGCAGGACGCCCGCGGCCGGTCAGCAGGACGCCCGCGGCCGGTCAGCAGGACGCCCGCGGCCGGTCAGCAGGCGCCCGCGGCCGGTCAGCAGGACGCCCGCGGCCGGCCAGCAGGACGCCCGCGGCCGGTCAGCAGGACTTAACCAGTCAACATGTATTTACTGTCTTTTTACTAACTCTGTATTTCCGTCTCTTAAAAAATAATATTATAGTCTACCATTGGCGTGTGGGCGGTTCCCCAGGGGGAGGAGCCTGCTAGTGTGAAATAAGCAAATTAAATAGTTACCCGTTTGCTTCGAGAACGGGGGCAGGACGCGAGGAAACCATTTTACTCATATTGCTATGAGAAAAATATTGTTTTGAAATTTGTTTTTCAAATTATTTAGGTGTAGTCACACACACACACACACACACACACACACACACACACACACACACACACACACACACACACACACACACACACACACACACAAAATGAGACATTCTCTCTTATAGATAGCCAACTGTAGTAGAGCTGTTATCTTAAGTGCATTCTATCCCTGTCCAAACCCGCCATCCTCAGTCGATCTTGTCCAATACCATCTGAATATTGAAAATATTTTTACCCCTGAAACAAAGTATTATCTGCATATATCATTAGAGTTACCCTGTGTGAGTGTCTCTCGGGGACTATGGTATTCATTCTTGCATTCAACAAGGTGGGGCTTCTCCCTCCCACTTGAGGTGTGTCAACTTTACAAGATCTTAGAGCTGACGCACATCTGTGAAGCCGTTCTTGAGACTGACTTCCCTGAAGGTAATCATCTATCCAGCGTGAAAACCGACCTTTAACGCCCAAACAAGTTAGTTCATATAAAATAAGTTATTTGTTCACTTTATCAAAGGCGCCTTAAGGACATTAATCTTTCGGAAATTGTCTTTATTAGTTGTACGTTTAATAATATGGCCAGAGCTAATTTTGCCTCTGAGGAATCTGAAGAAACTACTGGACAGCTGATCTCTTACCAGGTATTAAAGTCTGAAATTATCGTCTCCGACAGTCAGAAACACGAGGTTAAGGACACAGTTCTGTACTCTCCATTGGCTTGTAAGTGGGAGAGGAGGAGTTGCCACCCCACCTCCACTTTCCTCAGGGCTCCACTTTTCAAGTGGGTGGCCAGTTACACCCGGGGAGCGAAACGAGGGAAAGACAACATTAACAACTTAGAGGCGTGACTAAATAGGGTGAGAGAGTTGTATCGTTAATGAACGTGGGATTCAGTGTGGCGCTATAGCGAGGGGGGGGGGGAAGGTGGCCCCCTTCTTTACCTGCAAGTCTCTCCATCTTTTCTCAAATGTTATCTCTTATTTTGGTCAGGTTAGGTTAGGTTAGGTTAGGTTAGGTTAGGTTAGGTTAGGTTAGGTTTGGTTAGGGTATTGCAGGATATGACAGGTTTGCTTAGGCCGGGGAGGTTGGGTTGGATTAGTTCGGGTTGAGTTTACTTAAAGAATAGCGACGACGAAGAGTGGTGAACACCTTCTCAGGTCTTGGAGCCAACAGCATCAGGCAGGTCAAAGTTTTCAAGTTACAGCCCCGCTCCTGTGCCAGGTAAGTCCACTACGGGCTCACCATAGCCCGTGCTACTTGCAACGTT
>NW_025563041.1:0-164608 GCF_020424385.1 Procambarus clarkii
TTTCCCTGCATTTTGATTATTTAATCACTTAACATCAAATATTATCGTTAATTGTTTTCACATTAACGATTGAATTCCCACAGGATAGTCACCAGTTGCCACGTCATCCTGTTACTGACACTTATAATACCACAGGTATATTCTCTGTACGTCTGTTTGTTATCTCAATGTTTCGTCTCTCAGCATTTCGTAGTGATCCAGCAAATGAAGTAGGGAACTTAATTCGTGCCAAGAAGACAGAATTACAAACTCTAGCAAATGAGTTCCAACTTTGATGTTCCCCATGGAGCCACCAAAAGTGACTTGCATAACCTTATCCTTGACCACCTCTTAGATTGGAAGTATAGATTCTGATTCTCACGAAAACGATTCCATTGCAGACCGGCATACTATAGCAGCTATGAAGTTAAAGTTAGAACTAGCGAAAGAACAACGATAACTTGCCAGCCTAGAACGTGAACGCCCGAAAGAAGCTCTGCAGCTCCAGAAAGAACAAGCTGCCCTACAACGTGAGCAGGTTGAATTCCCACGTGAGCGTGAGAGGGAACAGCTTGAAGTAAAATAACGTTATCTGTAGATACAACGTGAGCACATTAAAAAGCAAACCGATAATGCTCTAGAATAGCGTAGAAAAGAACTCGACTTGGAAACTACACACCTCACTCGGCGCCAACAAGCTGAAGCTAAACTTCCAGTAAGCTTTAGCATCTCCCAGGCAAGTAAGTTAATGCGACCATTCGTTGAGACTGAGATAGATGTGTTTTTTACTACTTTTGAGGCTCTAGCTAAAAACCTTTGCTGGCCTGAAGATCAGTGCTCTATACTTCTCAGTGCATCTCACAGGTAGAGCTGCAGTTACTCTCAGTACCTTAGCGTCTGAAAATGACTACAATATTCTAAAGCAAGCCGTTCTAGACGCCTACCTTCTCTCCACCGAAAGCTACAGACGAAAATTACGTGATTATTTAAAGGCAAGAGCCACCACCTATTTAGAATTTGCCAATACTAAGAAAAGATATTTCATGAAATGGCTGGAAGCAGCACATGTCTCTACATTTTCAGAACTCGTCAACCTCATTCAAGTCGAGGAATTCTTTCGACGTGTTCCTAACCATCCGTCTTCACTTAGCAGACAAAGAAGAAACCGACCTCATCAGATGTGAGAAGTTGGCTGACACCTACAGTCATATACACAGGTTAACAGCTGACACATCTTCCAGTAAGAAGTCTTGGTCTGATTATGACAAAGTGAGTACCAATCAAGCAAACTCTCAATTATTTTGTAAGTATTGCAAGCTCTATGGACATACCATATATAAATATGGAAAAACCTATAGTGAAACTCCTAAACCCAAACTGACTCCTCCTAAGTCCGGTAAGCCTGTGATGAATATTGGTGTTCCTGTTAATGATCTTTCTCTCTCCAGCAAACACCTATACCCTGGAACTGTCTCTGCCAACAGAACAGATTCGGAGGGACGTTTCAAAGTGAAGATCTTAAGGGACACAGCTGCTCTTCAGTCTATAATTTTGAAATCGGCTGTGCCTAACATCACCTACACCGGGGAGACGGTCATTATCACTGACCTCACTGCTACCACTCCGTATCCTCTCGCCAGAATCCACATGGATTGTCCTTTCGTAAAAGGTGAAGTTAAAGTTGCCATCCGGGAAAAGCCTTTTCCCATGTCAGGGGTACAACGTCTCCTGGGCAACGACTTGGCCGAAGATCTACAACCTTCCGACTTGATCATCATGGACAAACCCCAGGTATGTGATTCTGTCGTGGAAAATCCCATCCTGAAGTATATTCCAGCAGAGGTCCAAGAAAGTGATGAAGTCTCTCCTCCGGTTTTGGTGACAACCCATGCGCAAGTTGCACGCCCGCCAAGAGCTGACTCTGCTTCAACAACTGTCTCTCAAGACCATCAGAATCTGTCACCGAATCTCACTATGCTGGAGTTCCGTGAGTTACAGAGGGAGGATCCCTCATTAACGCCATTATTCTTCCAGGCCAAGACTCAATCTGATAGTATTCCTGGGTTCTTCATAGAGAACCAATTGCTCTACCGGAGGTACCGACCCAGTAAACTAACGGAGGATGACGATTGGGCTTATGTCGACCAACTAGTAGTTCCCACCAGCCTACGGCCCGTTATTCTACACCTGGCCCATGGAGCGCTTTCTCACTATGGTTTTAATAAAACCTATCACGCCATCAGACAAGACTACTACTGGCCAGGTATGATTAAGGATGTAAAAACTTATGTACAACAATGTCATACATGTCAGATGGCAGGAAAACCTAACGTCTCTATTCCCAAGGCTCCTTTGTTTCCTATCCCGGTGCCTTCGGAACCTTTTCACAGACTCATCATAGACTGTGTTGGTCCTTTACCCCGGACCAATTCTGGCAACGCCTATATACTAACCATCCTGTGTCCAACCACCAGATTCATCATAGCAATTCCTGTAAAGAACATTACGGCTGCTACTGTGGTGAAGCAACTGTTGAAGATCTTTACACAATATAGATTTCCTCGGGAGATTTAAAGTGACTGCGGCACCAACTTCACCAGTGATCTCTTCAAGAAGACACTGGAAGAATTCAACATCACTCAGGTATTGTCCAGCCCCTATCATCCTGCTTCACAGGGTTCTCTTGAACGTAGTCACCAGACTATTAAAGCACTCCTGAAGAAATTTTGCAATGAAACTATGAAAGACTGGGTTAAACAACTTGACATCATCATGTGCATTTTCAGAAGTCTCCCAAATGAGTCTCTTGGAGTGTCTCCTTATGAGATGCTCTACGGACGTAAGTGCCATACTCCTCTTAAAGCTTTTAAAGACTCTCTATGTAATGCCACCTTCAGTGACCCTCTGTATGTGCCCCAGTTTCTTCAAAACTTAAAGCACATTCTAAAGCTAGTGCATAAGTTTGCCAACGATAATTTATTAAACGCTCAAGATAGGATGAAGACTCATTTTGACACACATATTAAATCAGGAAATTTAAAGCAGGAGACACATCGTTTTAGCATATTTTCCGATCCCTGGTTTTTCATTGCAAAATAAGTTTTTAGGACCCTACCGCATCAAGGAGTGCAGAAACAACCACAACTATGTTCTTGAGACTCCAGATAGGCGGCGGAGGACCCAGTTGTGCCACGTCAATCTTTTGAAGAAGTATAAAGGTACACCCCCCACTGTGTTAGTATCTCTCTCCACCTTTCAAGATCCATACCTCCACAGTGAGACCTTCCCTGCTTCTCCTCCCGAAAGCACTAACTCTGAGTCAGTGCCTTCCAACTCGGAAATTCTTACAGATCTTCCTAAATATTTGGAGGACTGTAACAGTGCTCCTTTCATCAGAGTATTCCAAGAACATCAGAAGTTTTTAAATTTAAATTTTGCCCTGAGGGGCGAGTTTATTGGGCAGCGCCACTTATCTTGTGAGTGGACACACCGCCATAGCAGCATGTACAACACTCCCCAATAGGAAGAAAACCCGCTGGGTTATTCATCCTGTCACTTGTACCCAGACACAGCTGGGACTTGCTTAACTGTCTCAAGTGAACAGCTCCTCAAACAAGAACATTAACATCTATCAACCCTTAAAAGCTTATGTTATCTTGTAGGTGCAAAATGGGGAAATCTTTTAAGAACAGTATCAATATTTGACAAATAGTGTTTTCCTAACTCAAACAATGTGGGGTTTATTATTCTACACATATTCCTAATGTCTCTAAGGTGTTCACATTCACGTAGATAGTGGCCAAGGCGGTGTCCATCACTCTCACCACAGATCCTGCAACTTCGCTGATCATCTGTTGTTTCCATTCCAAATCTCCATGGATATTTGTATCCAAGACGGATTCTCGCTATTACTGATTCTCTCCCTCGTCCTCCTCCTCTTCGGCCATGATGACTGGGATTGCCAGCTGCAACCATGTTGTACCATCGTACAGATTCACTGGTTTGTGCTTCTATCCTCCTTTCCTCAATTACCTTGTCACGATGATGTTGCCTGATAATACCTCTAATTTGTAGTTGAGCCTTGGGTATGAAATATTCAATGTGGTCTCCTTCAGCAGCCAGCACATCTGCTCGTTCATTCCCACATATTCCAACATGGGAGGGGATCCATAGAAACTTGATGACTCTTCCCTGTTTGGTAAGTACTCTCACAGCTCTCTTAATTTCAGCGACTATTGCAAGATTTTCTGTCTGATTTTTACTTAGGCTTTGCAGTGCTGCTTTTGAATCGGTGCAAATCACTGCACCATTATTGTTCCGTTCAAGAAACCTTAACGCCATAACAATGGCAGATAGCTCTGCTTGCGTTGAAGAGGCATAGTTCTCAATACGCGCTTTTTCTTCATTTCTGCGTTGGAAAGTATTATCCTTGATTA
This sequence comes from Procambarus clarkii, assembly GCF_020424385.1. Classification (NCBI taxonomy): domain Eukaryota; kingdom Metazoa; phylum Arthropoda; class Malacostraca; order Decapoda; family Cambaridae; genus Procambarus; species Procambarus clarkii. The sequence continues at coordinate 4,416 of NW_025563041.1, forward strand.
CCCTGTATGCTGCACCAGCCCTGCCATTAACAGGTTTAGATGACCCGTCAGTGTAGATTTGATCTAGTTCATCTCCGGCTTTTTTATAAATTGCCTCGAGATACTTGTGCCTCATTTCTTGTGGTATCATGTTGGATTTTTTCGTTGCCACTTCATTGATGATGATCTTGCATGAGTCATCCTCCCAGGGAGGTAACCTCTCTACAGGCAGGAGCTCACGGGCTTGCTCAAGCAGGTGAAGCTCTTCAAGGTAGCAGACTGATCTGTGATGCCATTTTTTGCTTCTCCTGTTTCCCCCTGAAAGTAGCACAGAGATCAGTTTTCTCCTAGCAATATCATTGTAATGGGGATCTCTGGCTATCCTAATTGCAAGCTTAGCATTCAGCTCCTGAATTCTGCTTTTAACACTGGGAAGGGACAACTCCTCTCGTAGATTAGACGTTTTGGCAGCTCTTGGAACTCTAAGAATGATTGTCATGGCTTCATTTTGAATGCTTTCAAGCCCTTTCATATCGCTTTGGGAGTAGGTGCACAGAACTGGTGCGGCATAGTCTATGACGGAGCACACATAGGCTGTGTACATCATTTTAAGCGCGGCAATAGAGGCTCCATGTCCATTCCAGGTCATAGTTTTCAGTGCCCTCAGAAGTGCCCATCAGACGTTGTTCAGTGCCCATCAGAAGTTGTTCAGCGATGATCCCCAGGAATGTAATGTGGTTCAACACGACATCCAGCTACTTCCTGATACCCGGCCGATTCGTCAACCCTTCTACCGCAGCAGCCTGTACAAAAAGGAAGTTACGCGTGCTGAAGTACAGTACCTTCTGGATCATGGGCTGGCCACCCCTTGTGAGTCCCCTTGGGCCTCACCCTGCATCTTGGTGCCGAAACCTCACGGTAAAGTATGATTATGTACCGACTATAGGAAACTGAACCTCGTGACCGTCAGGGATGCTTACCCTTTACCTCGCATAGATGATATCCTTGACGCCGTAGGTAATGCTACTTATCTTTCCCAGATTGACTTGTTAAAGGGCTACTATCAGATTAGTCTGACAGAGCGGGCTAAGGAAATATCTGCCTTCACCACTCCTTTTGGCCTGTACATATATGATCGCCTTCCTTTTGGACTGTGTAATGCCCCGGCCACCTTCCAGCGAGCTGTCAACCGCATCATCCATGGCCTAGATCACACCCACACCTACTTGGATGACATCGTTGTGGCAACCGACACCTGGAACGAACATCTGCTCCAGCTGCAAAGATTGTTCTCCAAGCTCCTGACAGCCGGCCTTACCATCAACTTGGGCAAGTCCAACTTTGCTAAAGGTAAAGTGCGTTATCTTGGTCATGTGATAGGAAGTGGCAGCCTAGCTCCTTTAGCCATTCATACTCGGGCCATCCAGCATTACCCACAGCCTACAACCAGGAAGCAGCTCCTGCGCTTCCTTGGTCTTGCATCTTACTATCGTAGGTTTGTAAAAAGTTTCAGTGCGGTAGCGACACCACTGATTAATCTGACCAGCCCCAAGCAACGGTATCATTGGACCACTCAACAGACCGTTGCCTTTGAACAACTAAAGTCTCTGCTATGTTCTAATCCCATTCTCGCCTCTCCAGATATTATGAAGCCCTTCATCATCAATGTCGACGCAAGTGGCACCGGCATTAGGGGCGTTCTAATGCAACAACGTGGCGAAGAGGTTCTTCCTGTCAGCTACTACAGCTACAAATTGAAGCCTCATCAGAAAAACTATAGCACCATAGAAAAGAAACTCCTATCCATCGTCCTGAACCTTCAACATTTCAAACCTTACCTACAAGGTAATCGGTCTATTACCATCTATTCAGACCACAATCCCTTAGGATTTCTGCAACAAGCCCAATTCAGCAATCAACGTCTTCTACGCTGGGCTCTGTACTTGTAGAACTTTAACCTGGAGATATTCTTCATTAAGAGCTCGGATAACATCATAGCAGACGCCCTCTCCAGAGTCTACGAGGTAGAGGCAGCTACTCCTACCACTCTACCGTCTAAAGAAGTAACTTAACCTGTAAGAGCAGGCTTCGAGGGAGAGCTGTGACAGTAATCTCTTTCAAGAGAGATTTAGACTGCTCCTTCCTACATTGTGTTACTTCTATACATCTGCAACATTATGGTACCACATTCAAGATTCTCTTAGAGGGTACACTACCCTACACTCACTCCTCACCCTCCTCCCTCACTGTCGGCGCACCACCTCGTCGATCACCAAACTACCACTTCAACCCAACACTCTCCCCATTGGTGAACCGGCGACTTCACGCGACTCCAGCGCCATCTGCATCGCCTATATATATAGTCTTGCACGAGCAGTTGGCCTCAGAATATTCTCGTCCTCTATAGCTGACGCTTATACCTAAGCATACGTCCTGTAAGTTAGTGGAGGTTCCAGCCAGCCAATATTCTCAGCACCTTTAACTAATTTTTGTCTTGCTTATTGTAGAGTAACGTAATCATTATTTTATTTTGTATTGTGTTTTGTCTTTGTATATATTTTGATCCGCACTGTACATAGCCAAGGGATTATCTTTATTTTGTTTATATTTGTTTAAAGTAAATTAAAGTTCATTATTTATATGATTTGTTTTGCGTGTTTTTTTTTCCTTTCACTTTATCACAGGAGACACCCGCCAAGCAGTCAACATTTTGTTTTTCTCTTTTTTTCTAATGTGATTGGCATTTACACCAGCCATAGAGAAGACTGCCTTACCACCTACATCTTTCGTCACAATATATATATATATATATATATATATATATATATATATATATATATATATATATATATATATATATATATATATATATATATATATATATATATATATATATATATATATATATTAGTATATTTTGGTAGCAGTTTTTCCTGTAGACATATATTATTAAATATGACGAAAAAGTAAGATTAATAATTCTAACACGAATTTTCTCTATCTTTCTTATGTTTCTTTTCACTGTTGATGGTAATTCAAAGATCAATTCTCCAAAATTCATTTTTATTTCTAGTCTGACGCGACACTTGAGCGTGTTTCGTAAAACTTATTACATTTTCAAAGACTTTAGTTTACAAACACACAACTGAAACTGAATAGAGCTTACACATCTTCGAGGTTTATGTCTACATTTGGGAGAGGTGGATGAGGTGAAAAACGAACTTTCAACAATGGGTATTAAATTCCAACACAAGACAGAACACGAAACAATGGGTATTGAATAGGTATTAAATTCAAACACAAGACAGAACACGAAACAATGGGTATTGAATGGAAGTAATTGAAGAAAGCCTATTGGTCCATATTTCTTGATGCATCTATATTGGAGCGGAGTCTTGAAGTGTGTAGAATATAGTTGTGCATTGATTGCTGGTGTTGACTTCTTGATGTGTAGTGCCTCGCAGACGCCAAGCCGCCTGCTATCGCTGTATCTATCGATGATTTCTGTGTTGTTTGCTAAGATTTCTCTGGTGATGGTTTGTTTGTGGGAAGAGATTATATGTTCCTTAATGGAGCCTGTTGCTTATGCATCGTTAAACGCCTGGAAAGAGATGTTGTTGTCTTGCCTATATACTGTTTTTTTGAGGCTTACAGTCCCCAAGAGGGCATTTGAAGGCATAGACGACGTTGGTCTCTTTTAAAGCCTTCTGCTTTGTGTCTGGAGAGTTTCTCATTAGTAGGCTGGCCGTTTTTCTGGTTTTATAGTAAATCGTCAGTTGTATCTTCTGATTTTTGTCTGTAGGGATAACGTTTCTACTGACAATATCTTTCAGGACCCTTTCCTCCGTTTTATGAGCTGTGGAAAAGAAGTTCCTGTAAAATAGTCTAATAGGGGGTATAGGTGTTGTGTTAGTTGTCTCTTCAGAGGTTGCATGGCGTTTCACTTTCCTTCTTATGATGTCTACCATGAAAGCATTTAAGAAGCCGTTGTTGACTAGGACCTGCCTTACCCTACAGAGTTCTTCGTCGACTTGCTTCCATTCTGAGCTGTGGCTGAGGGCACGGTCGACATAAGCGTTAACAACACTCCTCTTGTACCTGTCCGGGCAGTCACTGTTGGCATTCAGGCACATTCCTATGTTCGTTTCCTTAGTGTAGACTGCAGTGTGGAAACCTCCGCTTTTTTCCCTGACTGTTACATCTAGAAAGGGCAGCTTCCCATCCTTTTCCATCTCGTAAGTGAAACACAACACAGAATTCTGCTCAAATGCCTCCTTCAGCTCCTGCAGATGTCTGACATCAGGTACCTGTGTAAAAATGTTGTCAACATACCTGCAGTATATGGCCGGTTTCAAGTTCATGTCGACTAAGACTTTTTGCTCGATGGTACCCATGTAGAAGTTTGCAAACAGGACACCTTGGGGAGAACCCATGGCGACCCCATCTACTTGCTTATACATGTGTCCATCCGGGCTCAAGAAGGGTGCCTCTTTAGTACAAGCTTGGAGTAGTTTCCTTAGACTGTTTTCTGGTATGTCAAGAGGAGTACAGGCCGGATAACGGTACACTCTGTCGGCTATCATCCCGATTGTCTCATCCACAGGTACGTTGGTAAACAGAGATTCTACTTCCAAAGAGGCTCATAACCCTGTGGCCCGTGTTCCCCGCAGCAAGTCAACAAATGCCTTTGGAGACTTCAGGCTGAAGGCCCAAGGGACATAAGGAGTCAGCAAGCCGTTGAGTCGTTTCGCCAGTCTGTACGTGGGTGTGGGTATCTGGCTGATGATTGGCCGAAGTGGGTTTCCAGACTTGTGTGTTTTGACATTTCCATACGCATATCCAGGTTTATATTCCCCAACATAACTTAACAACATAACGAGACCAACGTCGTCTATGCCTTCAAATGCTCTCTTGGGGACTGTAAGCCTAAAAAAAAACAGTATATAGGCAAGACAACAACAGCTCTTTCCAGGCGTTTAACGATGCATAAGCAACAGGGCTCCATTAAGGAACATATAATCTCTTCCCACAAACAACCATCACCAGAGAAATCTTAGCAAACAACATAGAAATCATCGATAGATACAGCGATAGCAGGCGGCTTGACGTCGAGGCACTACACATCAAGAAGTCAACACCAGCAATCAACAGCCAATTAATGCACAGCTATATTCTACCCACTTCAAGACTCCGCTCCAATATAGATGCATCAAGAAATATGGACCAATAGGCTTTCTACAATTACTTCCATTCAATACCCATTGTTTCGTGTTCTGTCTTGTGTTGGAATTTAATACCCATTGAATACCCATTGTTGAAAGTTCGTTTTTCACCTCATCCAAATGTAGATATAAACCTCGAAGATGTGAAAGCTCTATTCTGTTTCAGTTGTGTGTTTGTAAACTAAAGTCTTTGAAAATGTAATAAGTTTTATGAAACGCGCTCAAGTGTCGCATCAGACTAGAAATATAAATGAATTTTGGAGAATTGATCTTTGAATTACCATCAACAGTGAAAAGAAATGTAAGAAAGATAGAGAAAATTCGTGTTAGAATTGTTAATCTTACTTTTTCGGTCATATTTAATAATATATATATATATATATATATATATATATATATATATATATATATATATATATATATATATATATATATATATATATATATATATATATATATATATTATTAAATATGACCGATATATATATATATATATATATATATATATATATATATATATATGTCGTACCTAGTAGCCAGAACTCACTTCTCAGCCTACTATGCAAGGCCAAATTTGCCTAGTAAGCCAAGTTTTCATGAATTAATTGTTTTTCGACTACCTAACCTACCTAACCTAACCTAACCTAACTTTTTCGGCAACCTAACCTAACCTAACCTATAAAGATAGGTTAGGTTAGGTTAGGTAGGGTTGGTTAGGTTCGGTCATATATCTACGTTAATTTTAACTCCAATAAAAAAAATTGACCTCATACATAATGAAATGGGTAGCTTTATCATTTCATAAGAAAAAATTAGAGAAAATATATTAATTCAGGAAAACTTGGCTTATTAGGCAAATCGGGCCTTGAATAGTAGGCCAAAAAGTGAGTTCTGGCTACTAGGTACGACATATATATATATATATATATATATATATATATATATATATATATATATATATATATATATATATATATATATATATATATATTTTATGCGGAAAATCCACAGAGAAAAAAGAAATGAGGTGAACGTTTCGGCTTGTTAACGCCTTTGTCAACACCAGACTGACTAAGGAGAAGGGAAGGGGGAGGATATATAGGCCGACACCTGACCAACCCATCCCTAGGGAAAGAATTAACCAAAAACAGGTATGGCTTAGCTTAGAATGGTCAAAAGGATTAAGCGGTCAGAGAATAAGGATGAAAGATTAAAGAAAAGCCTCATGAACACACAATATATGAATATACAATTATAATGAGACATTGTAAGCCTCTCTATCAGAGTTGTTTCTTAAACTGTTGTGCAATATTATAACTTAAAAATGGATCAAGTTTGTACATACCAGTACTAACATTAAGAAGATTTGGACACTGACTGATTAGAGCAGACTCAATCAAATTCCGTTCCACGAAATCCCCACAATTGGTAATGCTTTTTGCCCCATTCCAGTAATATTGTGATCGCATAAACTCGTATGTAGATACAATGCATTAGACGTTTGGGCAGTTCTAATACTATAAGCATGTTGTGACAACCGCAATTGTAAGAATTTCCCTGTTTGTCCAAGGTACACAGAATCACAATCATTGCAGGGAATCGAATACACACAACCTGCTGTGTCAGGGGAGTTTTTTATTAAATTGGATTTGATCCTACTATTAGTGAACACCAAATTTATATTAAGTTTCTTAAAAATCAGAGACAATTTTTCAAGTCCACTCGCATAAGGTACCACCAATGAGTTAATAATTTTTGGTTTCGCCTTAGGGACGTGATTATAAAACGTACGCTTGACTTGTACAAACGAGAAATCCAAAACCTCTTAGGATATTGTAAACTCTTACCAATTTCATATATTTTAGCAATCTCTTCATCAAAAAACTCAGGGCTGCAAACCCTCAAAGCTCGTAGAAACATTCCTGAAAATACTGCCTGTTTAAAATTTGATTGAGTCTGCTCTAATCAGTCAGTGTCCAAATCTTCTTAATGTTAGTATTGGTATGTACAAACTTGATCCATTTTTAAGTTATAATATTACACAACAGTTTAAGAAACAACTCTGATAGAGAGGCTTACAATGTCTCATTATAATTGTATATTCATATATTGTGTGTTCATGAGGCTTTTCTTTAATCTTTCATCCTTATTCTCTGACCGCTTAATCCTTTTGACCATTCTAAGCTAAGCTATACCTGTTTTTGGTTAATTCTTTCCCTAGGGAGGGTTGGTCAGGTGTCGGCCTATATATCCTCCCCCTTCCCTTCTCCTTAGTCAGTCTGGTGTTGACAAAGGCCTTAACAAGCCGAAACGTTCACCTCATTTCATATTCTTTGTGGATTTTCCGCATATATATATGTATATATATATATATATATATATATATATATATATATATATATATATATATATATATATGTATATATATATATGTATATATATATATGTATATATATATATATATATATATATATATATATATATATATATATATATATATATATATGTATATATATATATATATATATATATATGTATATATATATATGTATATATATATATGTATATATATATATATATATATATATATATATATATATATATATATATATATATATATATATATATATATATATATATATATATATATATATATATATATATATATATATATATATATATATATATATATATATATGTATATATATATATATATATATATATATATATATATATATATATATATATATATGTATATATATATATATATATATATATATATATATATATATATATATATATATATATATATATATATATATATATATATATATATATATATATATATATATATATATATATATATATGTATATATATATATATATATATATATATATATATATGTATATATATATATATATATATATATATATATATATATATATATATATATATATATATATATATATATATATATATATATATATATAACGCTGAACTGTAATGTCAATCCTGACCTTAAAAGCTTCCTAGAAGGTTGTAACAGATCCCATGAGCACCACACCAGAAACAAATACCTATTTGATATTCCAAGAGTACGACTTAGTCAAACTAGAAATGCTTTACAAATCAAGGGACCTCGAAAGTGGAATGACCTTCCCAATTATGTAAAAGACTGTACCTCTCCCAACCAGTTTAAGATAAAAACTAAGTACTTCCTAATTAACTCAATGTAACCTACCTCACCCCCAAAATGTCAATCCATATCTTCTATTTTAAACAATGCTGTTTTGTTGACCAAATTGTATTTTTACTCTTTTTCTGCCATGTTCCCCCCCCCCTTTTTTCCATTTTTTTCTTATTTTTTCTCAACACAATTTATGCTTTAATCTCAATTAGTATTTAGTTTCAGTCTTAGTGTTTTTCCTGCCTGAAACGCTTTGCATAATAGTGGCTTTAGGCATTGTATGTACTAGCTCTATCTATAAATCTATCAACTACTTTTGTATCTTACCTTGTATGTATGTACTTTACCTGAATAAATATTTGTATTTGTTTGTATTTGTATACTATAGTATATAGTATAGTATAGTATATATTTATACTATATATTATAGGGCACAAATACACAAATCACAGTACAAAAAGCACATTTAACATACTATCATACAATTATCACACATCCAAACAATGTGATGTGGTAAACTACTCTACTACTAAACTACATATTCTACAATCTGATTCTGCCTATTGCTTAATTTAGAAACTGTATGACCAGACCACACACTGGAAGGCAAAGGGACGACGAAGTTTTGGTAAGTCCTGGACCATTCTCAAGTCGATTGTCGACTTGAGAATGGTCCAGGACGGACCGAACCGTCGTCATCCCTTCACCTTCTAGTGTGTGGTCTGATCAACATACTTTAGTCATGTTATTGTGATTCATCGCCTGCATAGAAACTGTAATTGTAGTTAATCTCGAACCCATTGATAATGTGACGACTTATACTGAATTTTATAACTATATCATCAAGATTGTAACCAGCTTAGCTAAATGTATTGTGGGGTTCAGTCCCTAAGCCCATATATGTGCCTCTGTAACCATTTCCACTACCACCCACAAGATGGGTATGGGGGTGCAAAAAGGAGGGCAAAAACATAAAAACAAAGGTAACTGCAGAAGGCCTATTGGCCCATACCAGGCAGCTCCTATCTATAACCACCCAATCCCACTAATATACATGTCTAACCCGCGCTTGAAACAATCGAGGGAGCCCACCTCCACTACTATGAAGTTCGAAAAAAAATTCCTCCACCACTATGAAGTTGAAAAAAAAGAAACTCTGAAGTTCGTATAGCAGGTTAAGCAAAGGCAAATCCTAAAGTTTTTTTCAGTTATATCGAACAAAGATTAGGGAAAGGATAGGTCCATTTAAGACCGAGACAGATCACATGGTTTTACAAATGGCCGTTCATGTTTAACAAATTTGCTAACTTTTTATTCCAGCATAGTTGAGGCAGTTGATAGTGGTAAGGATTGTGATGTTGTGTACCTTGACTTTAGCAAAGCTTTTGATACAGTGCCACATGAAAGACTAATTAAAAAAATAGAAGCTCATGGTATTGGGGGTGCTATATTAAGTTGGATTAGGGTATGGCTATTCCAAAGGAAACAGAGAGTTAGTATAAATGGGGTTAAGTCAGAGTGGGATAATGTTGTTAGTGGAGTACCTCAGGGCTCTGTCCTGGGACCTGTGTTGTTTATAATATATATAAATGATTTAGATTCAGGTTTGAGTAGCAACATTTGCAAATTTGAAGATGATACAAACATCGGCAGGGAAATTAACACGGAAGAAGACTCACTATCACTTCAAGTTGATCTAAATAGGGTTTTGAAATGGTCAAAAGATTGGCAGATGCAGTTTAATGCTGATAAATGTAGAGTTTTGAGGCTGGGTAATGATGATAGAATTACAAGATACGAGCTGGATGGTGTTGAGATTGCGAAAGAGATCTGGGAGTTATGATTAGTAAGAATTTAAAACAAAAGGATCAATGCATGAATGTTCGTAATAAGGCGAATAGGACACTGGGATTTATTACTCGAAGCATTAGTAACAAGACACCTGGTGTGGTTCTTAAGCTATATCTTGCTCTGGTTAGGCCCCATTTACATTATGCACTTCAATTTTGGTCGCCGTACTATAGAATGGATATAAATTCACTTGAACGTGTCCAGCGTAGGATGACAAAGTTAATTCCCCAAATTAGAAGTCATTCATATGAAGAAAGATTAATAAAGCTTAAATTGCATTCACTGGAAAGACGAAGAGTTAGGGGTGACATGATAGAAATTTACAAGTGGATGAATGGACATAACAAAGGGGATATTAATAGTGTATTAAAAGTATCAACTCAAGACAGAACACGAAACAATGGGTATAAATTGGATAAGTTTAGATTTAGGAAAGACTTGGGTAAATACTCGTTCGGTAACAGGGTTGTTGATTTGTGGAACCAATTACCGCGTAACGTGGTGGAGGTGGGGTCCCTCGTTTGTTTCAAGCGCGGGTTGGACATGTATATGAGTGGGATTGGGTGTTTGTAGATAGGAGCTGCCTCGTATGGGCCAATAGGCCTTCTGCAGTTACCTTTGTTCTTATGTTCTTCTTATATATTGGATAATGATGAAGAGATGAGTAGTATTTTTAATAAAACTTTTATCTCTGTATTTACTAAAGAGCCTAACTCTATGCCTTTAGCCGAACAAGTCTATGTTGGGGGGGGGGGGACGAGGACAGGTTGACCAGTCTAACATAGAAACATAAGAACAAAGGTAACTGCAGAAGGCCTAATGGCCCATACAAGGCAGTTGCTATTTATAACAACCCAATCCCACTCTTATACATGTCAAGCCAACGCTTGAAACAATTGAGGGTCCCCACCTCCACCCCGTTACGCGGTAATTGCAGCCCTGCTAATCAGGGCCCTAATCAACAACCCTGTTACCGAACCAGTATTTACTCAAGTCTTTCCTAAATCTAAACTTATATAATTTATACCCATTATTTGTGTTCTGTCTTGTGTTGATACTTTTAATACCCCTAAGAATTTCCCCTTTGTTATGTCTCATCCATCAACTTGTAAACCTCTATCATGTCACCCTTAACTCTTCGCCTTTCCAGTGAATGCAATTTTAACTTTACTAATCTTTCTTTATATGAAAGATTGCTAATTTGAGGATTTAACTTTGACATCCTACGTTGGACACTTTCAAATTAATTTATATCCATTCTATAGAATGGCGACCAAAACACGAACTGCATAATCTAAATGGGGTCTAACCAGAGCAAGAAATAGCTGAAGAACAACACCAGGTGTCTTGTTACTAACACTTCGATTAATAAATCCTAGCATCCTATTTGCCTTATTACGAACATTCATGCATTGATTCTTTGGTTTTAAATTCGTACTAATCATAACTCCCAGGTCCCTTTCGCAATCCGTTCTAGTACTCTCAACACCATTTAGCTCGTATCTTGTAACTCATCATTACCTAGCCTCAAAACTTTACATATATCAGCATCATTACCAAGCCTCAAAACTTTACATTTATCAGCATTAAACTGCATCTGCCAGTCTTTTGACCATTTAAAACCTTATGTAAATCAACTTGAAGTGATAGTGAGTCTTCTTCCGTGTTTATTTCCCTACCGATTTTTGTATCATCTGCAAATTTGCAAATGTTGCTACTCAAACCTTAATCTAAAATATTTATATTTATTATAAACAACAGAGGTCCCAGTCCAGAGGCTTGAGGCACTCCGCTTACATTTTTCCACTCTTATAACCACCCAAGCCCACTCATATACATGTCGAACCCACGTTTGAAACAATCAATGGACCCCACCTCCACCACGATTAGCGGTAATTGGTTCCACAAATCAACAACCCTGTTACCGAACCAGTATTTTCCCACGTCTTTCCTAAATCTAAACTTATGCAATTTATTCCCATTATTTCGTGTTCTGTCTGGTGCTGATACTTTTAATATCCCATTTGTTATGTCCATTCATCAACTTGTAAACCTCTATCATGTCACACCTAACTCTTCGCCTTTCCAGTGAATGCAATTTAAGCTTTGTTAATCTCTCTTTATATGAAAGGTTTCTAATTTGGGGAATTAACTTTGTCATTCTATGCAGGATATGTTCAAGTGAATTTATATCAATTCTATAGTACGGCAACCAAAACTGAACTGCATAATCAAAATGGGGCCTAACCAGAGCAACAAATTGATTGATTGATAAGGATTAAGCCACCCAAGAGACGGCACGGGAATGAATAGCTCTAAAGAGCAAGATATAGCTGAAGAACAAAACCAGGTGTCTTGTTATTAACCCTTCGATTAATAAATCCTAGTGTCCTATATGCCTAATTACGAACATTCATGCATTGATCTTTTAGATTTAAATTCTTACTAATCATAACTCCAAGATCTCTTTCGAAATATCCGACTTCGCAATCACAACACCATCTATCTCGTATCTTGTAACTCTATCATATCACTACCTAACCTCAAAACTTTACATTTGTCAGCATTGAACTTCATCTGTCAACCTTTTGCCCATTTCAAAAGTCTATTTAGATCAACTTGAAGAGATAGTGAGTCTTCTTCTGTGTTATTTCCTTACCGATGTTTGTATCATCGGCAAATTTGCAAATGTTGTTACTCAAACCAGAATCTAAATCATTTTTATATACAGTATTATAAACAACAGAGGTCCCAGGACAGAGCCCTGAGGTACTCAACCTACAACATTTTCAAACTCTGACTTAACCCCATTTATACTAACTCTGTTTCCTTTGGCATAGCCGCATGCCCTAATCCAACTTAATAAATCTATGGTACAAACTGTATAGCTTAGGTTCATATATTAGAGGATTGGGTTGCACTGCACTAAAAATTAGGTACTGGGATATCGATACATATGTCAGGTGGTTGTAGGTAATGAATCCCCCAATGGTGAACATTCCAATTATAAACTATGTAAACAAGAGCTGGGACATACTCCCCAACACTATATCTGTAATTGCCCTGAATGTTTGACTAACCATCCTTTGAGATGGGAATATTAGATGAACTTATAGCTAGCTTTTGATGTACACTGGGTAATCTTTCCGAGTAGCTGAATTTTAAACAACAACAACAGCTGCTACTCTATTCTGGGGTAGCAGCTGTTGCTGTTGTTTAAAATTCAGCTACTCGGAAAAACCAGTTCCAAGTAGCTACGGTGAGCCCATAGCGGACTTACCTGGCACAGAAGCGGGGCTGTTGGCCAGGAAATAGCAGGGTAACAGCACATTGCTGTGTATATAGAAGCAATAAAGGAGAAGTCATAACATTTCCATCTTGATGACAGCATGAGTGATGATGTTGGGAGACGTATAGTGTCCAGAGTCTGTGTTGACGTGGTTATTTACAACGATTGCGTGTTGTTTCTTAGAGTTAGACTTGATATGAGCACTTGTCAGTCAATGTCGGTCCTTGTTATTTATGATAGGTAAAATTTGTCAAAGTTTTCTCCTCCATATGACTGATGAGTGGCAATTTTGAGTTGAGGCGCCTGAGCGTGTGTGCAGCGTCAATGTTGATCGACAGTTGGGCATGGCTTGTGTGTTATTTCTTATAGAGTTATAATTGATGTGAGCACTTAATTGGCGGTCAGTGGTGGCGCTTCTTAAAAAGCAATATATACTCTCGTGATTTAGTTCAGTATGGGGTTTAAAGAAAAAACAGCATACCAATGTTATATCACAGAAAACGAATTTATCATACACTCATGTATTTGTCTTATCATATGGAAATGCATTCATATAATAGATAACAATATGAATAGCAAAATTTCTGTAAATCCCCTACCATGTTGGAATCTGTGGAAATGAATGAGCAAATGTGCTGGCTGAAGGAAACCACATTGGTTTCATTTTGGATACAAATGTCCATAGAGATTCAGAATGGAAACAATTATAGTTGAACCTGCAGAGGAGTTTAAGAATCTGTGGTGAGAGTGATGGACACAGACTTCACAATTATACTTCAGAGAATGTAAACATCTAAAAGTCATTAGCAATATGTGTAGAATAATAAACCTTACAATGTTTGAGTTAGGGAAAACACCATTTGTCATATAGATACTGTTCTTAAAGATTCACCCATTTTGCACCAGCAAGATAACATATAGGATTTTAAGGGTTGACGAATGTTAATCTTCTTGTTTGATAAACTGTGCACTTGAGACATAGTTAATAAGAACACACCAATATACAAGGCAACAAAACGTTTTCAGATTTTTTCACACCACTTTCCAGCAACTTTTATAATTTATATAAATTATTTTAGGGAATAATACATAAATTATATATTTAAACATGATATTAGTGTTTAGTGGAATGCATAAGGAGTCAAATTGTGTCAAAAAGAGCGATTTTTAGAAAATTTGGAAAACTACTTTTTTCTGATCATAGAATAACTAAATGTATTTTGAAGGTTTCATTCAGCCATTAAATATCATTCACAATTTATTAATGAATTTTACAAAAAAACACCATAAATTTTATATTTAAACATGTAAAAGCTATTTGCAATACATTAGGAAAATAGTTGTAGAAAAACAATTTATTATGAAACCTTTGTGTTTAGATTTTTTTATTAAAAGTTTCTCAAAGGCTCTCCTGCACCATTCTCAATGCAAATCATTCCTACACAAATGGGAAGAGATAGACGAACGTTTTCTATACGATTTGTGTTTGCTGGGTATATATATATATATATATATATATATATATATATATATATATATATATATATATACATATATACATATATATATATATATATATATATATATATATATATATATATATATACAACCTTAGAACACTTTCCTGCCAGGAGATTCAAACCCTAGCCAGCACACAAGCCTTACAGCAACTCGCATAACTGGTACGCCTTTAACCCACTGCACCGCAGCTCAGACCCTTAAAAGAGATAGAAATTTCGGAGTATTTAAATCCCCCAAAGATCACCACCTCCCAAGGGCAACTAGAGCATAGTGAGGGGCTACTCATGTTCTTTCATCAAATTCCTCTTAATATGGGAGAACTCTGTGTCTATGCTTAATGCACAACTTGCCTAAACACGCAAGAGAAGTTATACAATCTTAGAACACTTCCCACCAGGAGATTCGAACCCTAGCCCAGCACAGAAGCCTTACAGCAACTGGCATAACTGGTACACCTTTAACTTGAAAATTTTCATCTCTTTTAGGGGTCTGACCTGTGGTGCAGTGGGTTAAAGGTGTACCAGTTATGCTAGTTGCTTTAAGGCTTCTGTGCTAGCTAGGGTTCGAATCATCTGGTGGGAAAGTGTTCTAATGTTGTTTAACTTCTCTTGCCAGTTTAGGCAAGTTGTGCATTAAGCATTGACACAGAGCTCTCCCATATTAACAGGAATTTGATGAGAGAATGTGAGTAACCCCCTCATTATGCTCTAGTTGCCCTTGGGAGGTGGTGATCTTTGGGGGATTTAAATACTCCAAAATTTCCATCTCTTTTAAGGGTCTGAGCTGTGGTGCAGTGGGTTAAAGGCGTACCAGTTATGCCAGTTGCTGTAAGGCTTCTGTGCTGGCTAGGGTTCGAATCTCCTGGTGGGAAAGTGCTCTAAGGCTGTATAACTTCTCTTCCATGTTTAGGCAAGTTGTGCATTAACCCTCAAACCGCTAGGGGCCCAAATGGAATTCACACCCACAGGCGCAACAAAAAAAAAAAATTCCAAAAAATTCTTTCGTCTTGTAGAAGTGTTCATTTTTGTTCCCTGATCACGGAAAGAATAACAAAAAAATCGTAGGTGGCATATTTTAGCCGCAATAGGGTAGGGAAGTGTGGCAAAAAAGGGGCGTTGGCAGAGCCTTCGCCAGATGAGGTCTACTCCGCTCGAGCTGTCAGACGGCAGTTGCCACAAATATATTATTACCTAATTATTTCAATGTCTCTGATTGATTTTTTCTTAGTTTTTTTGCAGTAATATTATTCCATACAGTGAATTGTGGTATATTTATATTATAAAATGTGTGAACCATCGCTGTACTCAAAATTATGGTGTGCATATTAGTGATTAAATTATTATGTTCATAAAACAATAAACAAATAGTTTTGCTGTTGTTACACTATATACACAGGTTATATATAAGTATTTGCATGTTTTGAACACCATAACGAACTATTAAGTTGGTCTTGTGAGTCAAAAAGCAACGAGGAGTGACCGCCAAACACCAGCGAGCCACTCACTCCCTCAACACCACCTCACTCACCCTCATTCACCTCCTACAATACTCTTTCTGTATTTATTCACTATACACAGACGTTATGTATACGTATTTACATGTTTTGTTCACCATAACTGTACATCTAAGCTTGTATGGTGAGTAAAAGCCACAAAGACGTAGCTACTCACACAGTCAGCTGATCGGCGGCCGCCCTCAAGGCCAGACGCACTAATATTTGTCCTTCAACAATGCTGTTTGTGGTGTTATTACGCTATATACACATATTATATATAAGTATCTACCTGTCTTATTCACCATATCTGAACAAATAAGCTGGTATGGTGCCCAAAGACTATTGTGGTCACCAGTAAACAACATGATAAGTCGTGCAGACGACGCCACCGCCCTCACCAAAATGGCGGCTCCCAACCTACTCCTCTTGCTGTTTATACCCTATATACACACGTTATATATAAGTATCTACATTTGTGTTCACCATATCGAACCACTAAGCTGGTATGGTGAGTGCAGTCAATAAATGGTGGCCACACACAGTCAGAAGACGACGCCACAACCCTCCCTCGCACAGCCTTACGCCTCCCTCCATGGAGCACAGCGCTAAATATCAGCACAATCCTGCTATTACCAGAATCCTGGTCAGTTTTATCACAGTCAGGGGGCTTCAGTAATACTCTCACTGCTAAATAATAGCAGTATCATATATATTATGGTATTTGTAGGCGATGCTGTGGTCACAAGCTGAACAGCGGTGATGTGAGCTCGTGCTGCGTGCGCCAGCCTTGGTGGCTTGCTCAATACTGACGCTCTCACACCCAAGAATGTTGGCCTGGATTTTTTTTCTAGGAGGCATCTGGCAACTATCGGTCGTGGCTGTACTATAGCTGCCCCTATCCCAGGCGGGGAGTTTAAATTATAGCGCTAGACACGAAATCATATATAAATGATGTGCGCGGTTTCGGTTTTGTCACTGATATCATTTATATATGATATGCGCGGTTTGAGGGTTAAGCATGGACACAGAGTTCTTCCATATTAACAGGAATTTGATGAAAGATCGTGAGTAGCCCCCTCATTATGCTCTAGTTGCCCTTGGGAGGTGGTGATCTTTGGGGGATTTAAATACTCCAAAATTTCCATCTCTTTTAAGGGTCTGAGCTGTGGTGCAGTGGGTTAAAGGCGTACCAGTTATGCCAGTTGCTGTAAGGCTTCTGTGCTGGCTAGGGTTCGAATCTCCTGGTGGGAAAGTGTTCTAAGGCTGTATAACTTCTCTTCCATGTTTAGGCAAGTTGTGCATTAAGCACGGACACAGAGTTCTCCCATATTAACAGGAATTTGATGAAAGAACGTGAGTAGCCCCCTCACTATGCTCTAGTTGCCCTTGGGAGGTGGTGATCTTTGGGGGATTTAAATACTCCAAAATTTCCATCTCTTTTAAGGGTCTGAGCTGTGGTGCAGTGGGTTAAAGGCGTACCAGTTATGCCAGTTGCTGTAAGGCTTCTGTGCTGGCTAGGGTTCGAATCTCCTGGTGGGAAAGTGCTCTAAGGCTGTATAACTTCTCTTCCATGTTTAGGCAAGTTGTGCATTAACCCTCAAACCGCTAGGGGCCCAAATGGAATTCACACCCACAGGCGCAACAAAAAAAAAAAAAATTCCAAAAAATTCTTTCGTCTTGTAGAAGTGTTCATTTTTGTTCCCTGATCACGGAAAGAATAACAAAAAAATCGTAGGTGGCATATTTTAGCAGCAATAGGGTAGGGAAGTGTGGCAAAAAAGGGGCGTTGGCAGAGCCTTCGCCCGATGAGGTCTACTCCGCTCGAGCTGTCAGACGGCAGTTGCCACAAATATATTATTACCTAATTATTTCAATGTCTCTGATTGATTTTTTCTTAGTTTTTTTGCAGTAATATTATTCCATACAGTGAATTGTGGTATATTTATATTATAAAATGTGTGAACCATCGCTGTACTCAAAATTATGGTGTGCATATTAGTGATTAAATTATTATGTTCATAAAACAATAAACAAATAGTTTTGCTGTTGTTACACTATATACACAGGTTATATATAAGTATTTGCATGTTTTGAACACCATAACGAACTATTAAGTTGGTCTTGTGAGTCAAAAAGCAACGAGGAGTGACCGCCAAACACCAGTGAGCCACTCACTCCCTCAACACCACCTCACTCACCCTCATTCACCTCCTACAATACTCTTTCTGTATTTATTCACTATACACAGACGTTATGTATACATATTTACATGTTTTGTTCACCATAACTGTACATCTAAGCTTGTATGGTGAGTAAAAGCCACAAAGGCGAAGCTACTCACACAGTCAGCTGATCGGCGGCCGCCCTCAAGGCCAGACGCACTAATATTTGTCCTTCAACAATGCTGTTTGTGGTGTTATTACGCTATATACACATATTATATATAAGTATCTACCTGTCTTATTCACCATATCTGAACAAATAAGCTGGTATGGTGCCCAAAGACTATTGTGGTCACCAGTAAACAACATGATAAGTCGTGCAGACGACGCCACCGCCCTCACCAAAATGGCGGCTCCCAACCTACTCCTCTTGCTGTTTATACCCTATATACACACGTTATATATAAGTATCTACATTTGTGTTCACCATATCGAACCACTAAGCTGGTATGGTGAGTGCAGTCAATAAATGGTGGCCACACACAGTCAGAAGACGACGCCACAACCCTCCCTCGCACAGCCTTACGCCTCCCTCCATGGAGCACAGCGCTAAATATCAGCACAATCCTGCTATTACCAGAATCCTGGTCAGTTTTATCACAGTCAGGGGGCTTCAGTAATACTCTCACTGCTAAATAATAGCAGTATCATATATATTATGGTATTTGTAGGCGATGCTGTGGTCACAAGCTGATCAGCGGTGATGTGAACTGACGCTCTCACACCCAAGAATGTTGGCCTGGATTTTTTTTCTAGGAGGCATCTGGCAACTATCGGTCGTGGCTGTACTATAGCTGCCCCTATCCCAGGCGGGGAGTTTAAATTATAGCGCTAGACACGAAATCATATATAAATGATGTGCGCGGTTTCGGTTTTGTCACTGATATCATTTATATATGATATGCGCGGTTTGAGGGTTAAGCATGGACACAGAGTTCTTCCATATTAACAGGAATTTGATGAAAGATCGTGAGTAGCCCCCTCATTATGCTCTAGTTGCCCTTGGGAGGTGGTGATCTTTGGGGGATTTAAATACTCCAAAATTTCCATCTCTTTTAAGGGTCTGAGCTGTGGTGCAGTGGGTTAAAGGCGTACCAGTTATGCCAGTTGCTGTAAGGCTTCTTTGCTGGCTAGGGTTCGAATCTCCTGGTGGGAAAGTGTTCTAAGGCTGTATAACTTCTCTTCCATGTTTAGGCAAGTTGTGCATTAAGCACGGACACAGAGTTCTCCCATATTAACAGGAATTTGATGAAAGAACGTGAGTAGCCCCCTCACTATGCTCTAGTTGCCCTTGGGAGGTGGTGATCTTTGGGGGATTTAAATACTCCAAAATTTCCATCTCTTTTAAGGGTCTGAGCTGTGGTGCAGTGGGTTAAAGGCGTAAAAGTTATGCCAGTTGCTGTAAGGCTTCTGTGCTGTCTAGGGTTCGAATCTCCTGGTGGGAAAGTGTTCTAAGGTTGCATAACTTCTCTTGCGTGTTTAGGCAAGTTGTGCATTAAGCATAGACACAGAGTTCTATGCGGTCCTCCACACTGTATGCACCGGTGATGCCAATAGCTACCCTTTGGTTTCTTCGCACTATCGCTAGTGATATGAGAATGCTATGTAGCACCCTGCTAGCTACACACTGGGAGAGGCCAAATACTATGATCTAACATCTATACTCCTTCAATGTCCCGAGAAATTGACGAATTTCCGAGGACCTCACTAATCACGCGTGTCTCGTACCGTCTCAGGCCTACTACTCAGGTACCATGTACCATGCAAACCTGGTGGCATAGGCTCCTCCTGTGTGTACTCACTTAGTTGTACTCACCTAGTTGTGCTTGCAGGGGTTGAGCTCTGGCTCTTTGGTCCCGCCTCTCAACCGTCAATCAACAGGTGTACAGATTCCTGAGCCTATTGGGCTCTATCATATCTACACTTGAAACTGTGTACGGAGTCAGCCTCCACCACATCACTTCCTAATGCATTCCATTTGTCAACCACTCTGACACTAAAAATGTTCTTTCTAATATCTCTGTGGCTCATTTGGGCGCTAAGTTTCCACCTGTGTCCCCTTGTGCGTGTGCCCCTTGTGTTAAATAGCCTGTCTTTATCTACCCTATCAATTCCCTTGAGAATCTTGAATGTGGTGATCATGTCCCCCCCTAACTCTTCTGTCTTCCTGCGAAGTGAGGTTTAATTCCCATAGTCTCTCCTCGTAGCTCATACCTCTCAGCTCGGGTTCTAGTCTGGTGGCAAATCTTTGAACCTTTTCCAGTTTAGTCTTATCCTTGACTAGATACGGACTCCATGCTGGGGCTGCATGCTCCAGGATTAGCCTGACATATGTGGTATACAAAGTTCTGAATGATTCTTTACACAAATTTCTGAATGCCGTTCGTATGTTGGCCAGCCTGGCATATGCCGCTGATGTTATCCTCTTGATATGTGCTGCAGGAGACAGGTCTGGCGTGATATCAAATCCCAAGTCTTTTTCTTTCTCTGACTCCTGAAGAATTTCCTCTCCCAGATGATACCTTGTATTTGGCCTCCTGCTCCCTACACCCATCTTCATTATATTACATTTGGTTGGGTTAAACTCTAACAACCACTTGTTCGACCATTCCTGCAGTTTGTCTAGGTCTTCTTGAAGCCTCAAACAGTCCTCTTCTGTCTTAACCCTTACACTGCTCAGGGGTCATATGGACATTTACACCCCTGTGCGCAAGAAAAAAAAAATTCAAAAATTTTTTTTCGTCTTCTAAACATGTTAATTTGTGTCCCCTGAGCACGGAAAAAAAAAATCGTAGGTGACATATTTTGCGCGCAATTGACCGAGGAAGTCTGGCAAAAAGTGGGCGTTGACAGAGCGGTCGTCAGACCCGGTCAGCGTCACCCGCGTTGACAGATGGGAGTTGCCACAAAGATATTATTACCTAATTGTTTCAATGTCTCCGATTGATTTTTTCTTAGTTTTTTGCAGTAATATTATTCAATAGTGTGTATTGTAATATATTTATATAATAAAAGTGGTTAATAATCGCTATACTCAAAAGTATGATGTGCATATTAGTGATTCAATTATTATGTTTATAAAACAATAAACAAATAGTTTTGCTGCTATTACACTCTATACACAGGTTATATATAAGTATTGGCATGTTTTGGTCACCATAACGAACCACTAAGTTGGTATTGAGAGTCGAAAAGCAACGAGGAGTTACCGCCACACACCTGCCAGCCACTCGCTGCCACTCCCTCAACACATGCACTAAACTTTCTCCCCCAACAATACCAGTTGTGGTGTTAATACACTATATACAGACGTTATATATAAGTATGTGTATATTTTGTTCACCACAACTGTACAGCTAAGCTGATATAGTTAGTTCAGGCACTAAGAGTCGTCGCTATACACAGATGGCGGCTGGCGGCTCCCTCACTTTTTCAAGGTCACACGCACTAAACTTTCTCCCCAAACAATACCTTTTGCAGTGTTATTACCCTATATACACATATTATATATAAATATCTACATGTTTTATGCACCGTAACTGTACACCTAAGCTTGTATAGCGCCCAAAGAGCATAGTGGCCACCCTCTAAACAGCTAGAGAAATCGTGCAGACGACGTCACCTCCGTCACCCATATGGCTCCTCCCAGCATAATCCTTTTGCTGTTATTACACTAATACACACATTACATATAAGTATCTATATTTGTGTTCACCATAGAGAACCACTGACCTGGTATGGTGAACGCAAACAATAATAGGTGGCCACACAGTCAGTAAACGATGCTGTCTCCCTCCGTCTCTTAGCATCACTCCTCACACAGCTCTAATTATTACAACAATCCTGCTATTATCACAACCCTGGTTATTTATATCACAGTCATTGGTCATCTGTAATATTGTCATCGCTAAATAATAACAATTATATATTTATTTTGACATTTTTCGGCGATGCTGTGGTCACAAGCTGAACATTAAGTGAAATGAATCTATACCCTCCGGGAGATCATTTACATATATCAGAAACAAGATAGGACCGAGTACAGAGCCCTGTGGGACTCCACTGGTGACTTCACGCCAATCGGAGGTCTCACCCCTCACCGTAACTCTCTGCTTCCTATTGCTAAGGTACTCCCTTATCCACTGGAGCACCTTACCAGCTACACCTGCATGTCTCTCCAGCTTATGTACCAGCCTATTATGCGGTACTGTGTCAAAGGCTTTCCGGCAATCCAAGAAAATGCAGTCCGCCCAGCCCTCTCTTTCTTGCTTAATCTGTGTTACCTGGTCATAGAATTCTATTAAGCCAGTCAGGCAAGATTTACCCTCCCTGAACCCATGTTGTCGATTTGTCACGAAGTCCCTTCTCTCCAGATGTGCTACCAGGTTTTTTTTCACGATCTTCTCCATCACCTTGCATGGTACACAAATCGAAGATACTGGGCTGTAGTTCAGGGCCTCTTGCCTGTCGCCCTTTTTGTATATTGGGACCACATTCGCCGTCTTCCATATTTCTGGTAGGTCTCCCGTCTCCAGTGACCTACTATACACTATGGAGAGTGGCAAGCAAAGTGCCTCTGCACACTCTTTCAGTACCCATGGCGAGATCCCGTCTGGACCAACAGCCTTTCTAACATCCAGGTCCAGCAGGTGCCTCTTTACATCCTCTCTAGTAATTTCAAACTCTGCCAAGGCCGCCTGGTTTACTTTCCTTTCTCCTAGCACAGTGACCTCACCTTGTTCTGTTGTGAAGACCTCTTGGAACCTCTTGCTGAGTTCATCACACACCTCTTTCTCATTCTCTGTATACCTGTCCTCGCCTGTTCTAAGTTTCACTACCTGTTCTTTCACTGTTGTTTTCCTTCTGATGTGACTGTGGAGTAGCTTGGTTCGGTCTTGGCTTTGTTTGCTATATCATTTTCATAACTTTTCTCTGCTTCTCCTCTCACCCTGACATACTCATTCCTGGTTCTCTGGTATCTCTCTCTCTCTGCTTTCTGGTGTTCTGTTATTCCGGAAGTTCCTCCACGCCCTTTTGTTCAGTTTCTTTGCTTCCATACATGCCCTATTATACCATGGATTCTTCTTTTGCTTCTCGGATTTTTCCTTTTGGGCCGGGATGTATCTGCTTACTGCCTCCTGACACTTTTGGGTGACATAGTCCATCACATCTTGAACAGACTTAGCTCTGAGGTCTGTGTCCCAAGGTATTTCCCTTAGGAAGCTTCTCATCGCCTCATAATTTCCCTTTCGGTATGCCAGTTTTTTGTTTCCTAGTCCTTTTTTTGGGGGGGGATAATTCCTAGCCCTACCAGGTACTCAAAGTTCAATACACTGTGATCACTCATTCCGAAGGGCGCTTCCATCTTGACTTCCCTTATATCCCACTCATTTAGGGTAAATATCAGATCCAGCATTGCTGGTTCATCCTCTCTTCTCATTCTTGTTGGATCCTTGATGTGCTGGCTTAGAAAGTTTCTTGTTGCCACGTCCAGCAGCTTAATTCTCCATGTTTCTGGTCCTCCATGTGGGTCTCTGTTCTCCCAATCTATCTTCCCATGGTTGAAGTCTCCCATGATTAGTAGTCCAGATCCATTTCTGCTAGCAACAGAAGCTGCTCTCTATTATGTTAATGGTGGCCATATTGTTTCTATCATATTCCTGTCTGGGTCTTCTGTCATTTGGTGTCGGATTATATATGACTACGACTATAATTTTTTGCCCTCCAGTTGTTACTGTTCCTATTATGTAGTCTCTGAAACCTTCACATCCATGAACAACCAACTCCTCAAAATCCCAGCCTTTTCTTACCAGCAGAGCTACACCACCCCCACGTCTTCCTTCTCTCTCTTTCCTCATAACATAGTAGTCCTGTGGGAACGCTTCATTTGTTATTTTTTCATCAGCTTTGTTTCTGTGAGAGCTATTATGTCTGGGTTTTCTTCTAGTACCCATTCTCCAAGTTCATTTGCTTTATTTGTAATACCGTCTATGTTAGTGTACATTGCCTTGAGGCTCACTTTCTTCTGTCCCGTCTCAAATCTCCTCCTTGGTGAATGTTCTGCTGGTGAAGGAAGCTGTGCCATGGGTGTGAGGATTTGTGAGGTGGATACCAGGGTTGCAGAGGATACTGGAATGAGGGGTGGGATGAGTGAAGGGGGAAGGACATTGACGGTATGGGGTAAACGAGGCGGGAGGACAGGAAGGAAAGGGGGGTTTTCTATGCAGAGGAGGGTGGTGGGGTTGCCCTCCCCGCTGGTGTTACTGGGTAGCTGGTTGTGGGTTCCCCCCTTGCCTGGGGGGGGGTGATGTGTTGGGAGCTGTGGTTTCCTGGTTTTCACCTCTTGCCCTGCACTTCTTCCTTGCTTCTGTCACCATGGCCCTCTCCTCCCTTGTCATGTCCCTCTGGAGGAATACTTTTTTGAATTCTCCCGTATGTTGCAGGTGGCTTTTCTTTGTTAGAATCGTGTCCTTTGTGTTCTCGTTTGCAAACACTATGTTTAACACACGGTCTCGGTCTTTTTTGTACCAGCCTAACCTGAAAACCTTCTGAATGCTATGCTCAGCCCCTTCCATGTCTAGTGCCTTCAGTATTTCATTCACTGCCGCTTTGTCCTTATCATTCCACTCTTGCCTATTAGAGCCTTCCTGCTTTTTAATACCTACAGCTACCACTGCTCTTTTCCTTTCCAGCAGCTGGCTAGTGGAGCGTGCCACTTCCTGTCAGGTGGCTGCTTTCATGGCTACCTCCATCACTGCAGACATTACTTCAGAGTTGTTTTTTTTTAGCATTTCTGCAAATGTTGCTTTTAATGTGGCATTCTCTTCCAAAGTACTATTACCACCTTCTCCCTGGGTGGTTATCTGAGTCTCAGAATCGATACTGTTCTCTGTGAGGGCTCTAATCTCCTCCTTTGCTGCTGTTAGCTCTCTTTTTAGGTTGTTTATTTCATTCTTCATTTCCTGCATCATTTTCTGCATCATTTTCTGCATCTCACTCTTGATATCCTCCAGAAACTGGGCGAACATTTCCTTCATTTCGTCGCCTGAACTTTTTCCTGTTCCCCTGTTGCTTCTGGGTGTCATGCTTGACCCTGTTTCTAGTTGTGCCGTGATAGGATTCGTCAGAAGGGCAGAGTGGGGTGGGAGAGAGAGATAGGGAGAGATGGAGAGAGAGAGAGAGAGAGAGAGAGAGAGAGAGAGAGAGAGAGAGAGAGAGAGAGAGAGAGAGAGAGAGAGAGAGAGAGAGAGAGAGAGAGATAAAGATAGATAGAGCGAGAGAGAGGGAGGGAGGGAGGGAGAGAGAGAGATAAAGAGAGAGAGAGAGAGAGAGAGAGAGAGAGAGAGAGAGAGAGAGAGAGAGAGAGAGAGAGAGAGAGAGAGAGAGAGAGAGAGGAGAGAGAGAGAGAGAGAGAGAGAGAGAGAGATAAAGAGAGGGAGGGAGGGGGAGAGTATGTGTAAGGGGGGATGCGGGGGACTGGGGGGTGGGGGGGCGGTGGTGGCGACCAGGTCATGGTCAGGTCAGATGGGGGTTAAAAGAGGAGGAAGGGAATAGTGGGGGCTTAATGGCTCTTTCCACAAAAGGTATTAATCCTTTCTTCCCTGACTGAACATTTGTGTGTGCGTTTTTGCGTGTGCGTGTGTGTACGTTGTGTGTGCGTGTACGTGTGTGTGTGTGCGTGTGTCACGAGTCCCCTTAAGCGTTACCTCTACCTAAATGAGCCACGTTGAGATTTTAAATATATATGATATCTTGAACAAGAATTTGATAATATTTACCTCAATCTGAACAAGTGATTAATTGACCAGAGAGGGGGTACATACCAGTCTGCCTCCCGCTCACACAACCAGATGAGTAAGAATGATGTATGATGAGGATGGTTATCCGTCGTTGTCTCCCACTAGGTGATTCACTAAGTGCTAGTAGATTGATGAAGATGTGTGTGTGTGTACTCACCTAGTTGTGTTTGCGGGGGTTGAGCTCTGGCTCTTTGGTCCCGCCTCTCAACCGTCAATCAACAGGTGTACAGATTCCTGAACCTATTGGGCTCTATCATATCTACACTTGAAACTGTGTATGGAGTCAGCCTCCACCACATCACTTCCTAATGCATTCCATTTGTCAACCACTCTGACACTAAAAAAGTTCTTTCTAATATCTCTGTGGCTCATTTGGGCACTCAGTTTCCACCTGTGTCCCCTTGTGCGTGTTCCCCTTGTGTTAAATACACTGTGTTTATCTACCCTATCAATTCCCTTCAGAATCTTGAATGTGGTGATCATGTCCCCCCTAACTCTTCTGTCTTCCAGTGAAGTGAGGTTTAATTCCCGTAGTCTCTCCTCGTAGCTCATACCTCTCAGCTCGGGTTCTAGTCTGGTGGCATATCTTTGAACCTTTTCCAGTTTAGTCTTATCCTTGTCTAGATATGGACTCCATGCTGGGGCTGCATACTCCAGGATTGGCCTGACATATGTGGTATACAAAGTTCTGAATGATTCTTTACACAAATTTCTGAATGCCGTTCGTATGCTGGCCAGCCTGGCAAATGCCGCTGATGTTATCTTCTTGATATGTGCTGCAGGAGACAGGTCTGGCGTGATATCAAATCCCAAGTCTTTTTCCTTCTCTGACTCCTGAAGTATTTCCTCTCCCAGATGATACCTTGTATCTGGCCTCCTGCTCCCTACACCTATCTTCATTACATTACATTTGGTTGGGTTAAACTCTAACAACCATTTGTTCGACCATTCCTTCAGCTTGTCTAGGTCTTCTTGAAGCCTCAAACAGTCCTCTTCTGTTTTAATCCTTCTCATAATTTTGGCATCGTCCGCAAACATTGAGAGAAATGAATCGATACCCTCCGGGAGATCATTTACATATATCAGAAACAAGATAGGACCGAGTACAGAGCCCTGTGGGACTCCACTGGTGACTTCACGCCAATCGGAGGTCTCACCCCTCACCGTAACTCTCTGCTTCCTATTGCTTAGATACTCCCTTATCCACTGGAGCACCTTACCAGCTACACCTGCCTGTCTCTCCAGCTTATGTACCAGCCTCTTATGCGGTACTGTGTCAAAGGCTTTCTGACAATCCAAGAAAATGCAGTCCGCCCAGCCCTCTCTTTCTTGCTTAATCTGTGTTACCTGGTCATAGAATTCTATTAAGCCTGTCAGGCAAGATTTACCCTCCCTGAACCCATGTTGTCGATTTGTCACGAAGTCCCTTCTCTCCAGATGTGCTACCAGGTTTTTTCTCACGATCTTCTCCATCACCTTGCATGGTATACAAATCAAGGACACTGGCCTGTAGTTCAGTGCCTCTTGCCTGTCGCCCTTTTTGTATATTGGGACCACATTCGCCGTCTTCCATATTTCTGGTAGGTCTCCCGTCTCCAGTGACCTACTATACACTATGGAGAGTGGCAAGCAAAGTGCCTCTGCACACTCTTTCAGTACCCATGGCGAGATCCCGTCTGGACCAACAGCCTTTCTAACATCCAGGTCCAGCAGGTGTCTCTTGACCTCCTCTCTCGTAATTTCAAACTCTTCCAAGGCCGCCTGGTTTACTTCCCTTTCTCCTAGCCAGTGACCTCACCTTGTTCTGTTGTGAAGACCTCCTGGAACCTCTTGTTGAGTTCATCACACACCTCTTTGTCATTCTCTGTATACCTGTCCTCGCCTGTTCTAAGTTTCACTACCTGTTCTTTCACTGTTGTTTTCCTTCTGATGTGACTGTAGAGTAGCTTTGGTTCAGTCTTGGCTTTGTTTGCTATATCATTTTCATAACTTTTCTCTGCTTCTCTTCTCACCCAGACATACTCATTCCTGGTTCTCTGGTATCTCTTTCTGCTTTCTGGTGTTCTGTTATTCCGGAAGTTCCTCCATGCCCTTTTGTTCAGTTTCTGTGCTTTCATACATGCCCTATTATACCATGGATTCTTCTTTTGCTTCTCGGATTTTTCCTTTTGGGGCGGATGTATCTGCTTACTGCCTTCTGACACTTTTGGGTGACATAGTCCATCATATCTTGTACAGACTTAGCTCTGAGGTCTGTGTCCCAAGGTATTTCCCTTAGGAAGCTTCTCATCTCCTCATAATTTCCCTTTCGGTATGCCAGCCTTTTGTTTCCTAGTTCTTTTTTTTGGGGGGGGGATAATTCCTAGCTCTACCAGGTACTCAAAGTTCAATACACTGTGATCACTCATTCCCAAGGGCGCTTCCATCTTGACTTCCCTTATATCCCACTCATTTAGGGTAAATATCAGATCAAGCATTGCTGGTTCATCCTCTCCTCTCATTCTTGTTGGATCCTTGATGTGCTGGCTTAGAAAGTTTCTTGTTGCCACGTCCAGCAGCTTAGCTCTCCATGTTTCTGGTCCTCCATGCGGGTCTCTGTTCTCCCAATCTATCTTCCCATGGTTGAAGTCTCCCATGATTAGTAGTCCAGATCCATTCCTGCTAGCAACAGAAGCTGCTCTCTCTATTATGTTAATGGTGGCCATATTGTTTCTATCATATTCCTGTCTGGGTCTTCTGTCATTTGGTGCTGGATTATATATGACTACGACTATAATTTTTTGCCCTCCAGTTGTTATTGTTCCTATTATGTAGTCACTGAAACCTTCACATCCCTGAACAACCAACTCCTCAAAATCCCAGCCTTTTCTTACCAGCAGAGCTACACCACCCCCACCTCTTCCTTCTCTCTCTTTCCTCATAACATAATAGTCCTGTGGGAACACTGCATTTGTTATTGTTTTCGTCAGCTTTGTTTCTGTGAGAGCTATTATGTCTGGGTTTTCCTCTAGTACCCATTCTCCAAGTTCATTTGCTTTATTTGTAATACCGTCTATGTTAGTGTACATTGCCTTGAGGCTCACTTTCTTCTGTCCCTTCTCAAATCTCCTCCTTGGTGAATGTTCTGCTGGTGGAGGAAGCTGTGCCATGGGTGTGAGGATTTGTGAGGTGGATACCAGGGTTGCAGAGGATACTGGGATGAGGGGTGGGGGGTCAAGTGAAGGGGGAGGGACAGGGAGGGTATGGGGTGAACGGGGCGGGAGGACAGGAAGGAAAGGGGGGTTTTCTATGCAGAGGAGGGTGGTGGGGTTGCCCTCCCCGCTGGTGTTACTGGGTAGCTGGTTGTGGGTTCCCCCCTCGCCTCTGGGGGTGATGTGTTGGGAGCTGTGGTTTCCTGGTTTTCCCCTCTCGCCCTGCGCTTCTTCCTTGCTTCTGCCGCCATGGCTCTCTCCTCCCTCGTCATGTCCCTCTGGAGGAATACTTTTTTGAATTCTCCCACATGTTGCAGGTGGCTTTTCTTTGTTAGAATCGTGTCCTTTGTGTTCTCGTTTGCAAACACTATCTTTAACACACGGTCTCGGTCTTTTTTGTACCAGCCTAACCTGAAAACCTTCTCAATGCTATGCTCAGGCCCTTCCATGTCTAGTGCCTTCAGTATTTCATTCACTGCCGCTTTGTCCTTATCATTCCACTCTTTCCTATTAGAGCCTTCCTGCTCTTTAATACCTACAGCTACCACTGATCTTTTCCTTTCCAGCAGCTGGCTAGTGGAGCGTGCCGCTTCCTGTGAGGTGGCTGCTTTCATGGCTACCTCCATCACTGCAGACATTACTTCAGAGTTGTTGTTTTTTTAGCATTTCTGCAAATGTTGCTTTTAATGTGGCATTCTCTTCCAAAGTACTATTACCACCTTCTCCCTGGGTGGTTATCTGAGTCTCAGCATCGATACTGTTCTCTTTGAGGGCTCTAATCTCCTCCTTTGCTGCTGTCAGCTCTCTTTTTAGGTTGCTTATTTCATTCTTCATTTCCTGCATCATTTCCTGCATCTCACTCTTGATGTCCTCCAGAAACTGGGCGAACATTTCCTTCATTTCGTCGCCTGAACTTTTCCCTGTTCCCCTGTTGCTTCTGGCTGTCATGCTTGACCCTGTTCCTAGTTGTGCCGTGATAGGATTCGTCAGAAGGGCAGAGAGAGGAGGGGTGGAGAGAGAGATAGAGAAGAGAGAGAGAGAGAGAGAGGAGAGAGAGAGAGATAGATATAGAGAGAGAGAGAGAGGGAGGGAGGAGAGAGAGAGAGAGAGAGAGAGAGAGAGAGAGAGAGAGAGAGAGAGAGAGAGAGAGAGAGAGAGAGAGAGAGAGAGAGAGAGAGAGAGAGAGGGAGAGAGGGAGAGAAGAGAGAGATAGAGAGAGAGAGAGAGAGAGGGGGGAGAAAGAGAGAGAGATAAAGAGAGAGGGAGAGATAAAGAAGAGAGAGAGAGAGGGAGAGAGGAAGAGAGTATGTGTAAGGGGGATGCGGGGGACTGGGGGGTGGGGGGGATTGGTGGCGACCAGGTGAGGTCAGGTCAGATGGGGGGTAAGAGAGGAGGTGGGTTTTTGCGGGGGTGGAGCTTTGCTCTTTCGGCCCGCCTAATGTGTTTGTCCACAAAAGGTGTGTGTGTGTGTGTGTGTGTATGTGTCCTTTCTTCCCTGACTGAACGTTTGTGTGTATGTGTGTGTGTGTGTGTGTGTGTGTGTGCGTGTGTACTCACCTAGTTGTACTCACCTAGTTGTGTTTGCGGGGGTTGAGCTCTGGCTCTTTGGTCCCGCCTCTCAACTGTCAATCAACAGGTGTACAGATTCCTGAGCCTATTGGGCTCTATCATATCTACACTTGAAACTGTGTATGGAGTCAGCCTCCACCACATCACTTCCTAATGCATTCCATTTGTCAACCACTCTGACACTAAAAAAGTTCTTTCTAATATCTCTGTGGCTCATTTGGGCACTCAGTTTCCACCTGTGTCCCCTTGTGCGTGTTCCCCTTGTGTTAAATAGACTGTCTTTATCTACCCTATCAATTCCCTTCAGAATCTTGAATGTGGTGATCATGTCCCCCCTAACTCTTCTGTCTTCCAGCGAAGTGAGGTTTAATTCCCGTAGTCTCTCCTCGTAGCTCATACCTCTCAGCTCGGGTACTAGTCTGGTGGCAAACCTTTGAACCTTTTCCAGTTTAGTCTTATCCTTGACTAGATATGGACTCCATGCTGGGGCTGCATACTCCAGGATTGGCCTGACATATGTGGTATACAAAGTTCTGAATGATTCTTTACACAAGTTTCTGAATGCCGTTCGTATGTTGGCCAGCCTGGCATATGCCGCTGATGTTATCCGCTTGATATGTGCTGCAGGAGACAGGTCTGGCGTGATATCAACCCCCAAGTCTTTTTCCTTCTCTGACTCCTGAAGAATTTCCTCTCCCAGATGATACCTTGTATCTGGCCTCCTGCTCCCTACACCTATCTTCATTACATTACATTTGGTTGGGTTAAACTCTAACAACCATTTGTTCGACCATTCCTTCAGCTTGTCTAGGTCTTCTTGAAGCCTCAAACAGTCCTCTTCTGTTTTAATCCTTCTCATAATTTTGGCATCGTCCGCAAACATTGAGAGAAATGAATCGATACCCTCTGGGAGATCATTTACATATATCAGAAACGAGATAGGACCGAGTACAGAGCCCTGTGGGACTCCACTGGTGACTTCACGCCAATCGGAGGTCTCACCCCTCACCGTAACTCTCTGCTTCCTATTGCTTAGATACTCCCTTATCCACTGGAGCACCTTACCAGCTACACCTGCCTGTCTCTCCAGCTTATGTACCAGCCTCTTATGCAGTACTGTGTCAAAGGCTTTCCGACAATCCAAGAAAATGCAGTCCGCCCAGCCCTCTCTTTCTTGCTTAATCTTTGTCACCTGATCGTAGAATTCTATCAAGCCTGTAAGGCAAGATTTACCCTCCATGAACCCATGTTGGCGATTTGTCACGAAGTCCCTTCTCTCCAGATGTGTTACCAGGTTTTTTCTCACGATCTTCTCCATCACCTTGCATGGTATACAAGTCAAGGACACTGGCCTGTAGTTCAGTGCCTCTTGCCTGTCGCCCTTTTTGTATATTGGGACCACATTCGCCGTCTTCCATATTTCTGGTAGGTCTCCCGTCTCCAGTGACCTACTATACACTATGGAGAGTGGCAAGCAAAGTGCCTCTGCACACTCTTTCAGTACCCATGGTGAGATCCTGTCTGGACCAACAGCCTTTCTAACATCCAGGTCCAGCAGGTGTCTCTTGACCTCCTCTCTCGTAATTTCGAACTCTTCCAAGGCCGCCTGGTTTACCTCCACCTCTCCTAGCACAGTGACCTCACCTTGTTCTATTGTGAAGACCTCCTGGAACCTCTTGTTGAGTTCTTCACACACCTCTCTGTCATTCTCTGTATACCTGTCCTCGCCTGTTCTAAGTTTCAATACCTGTTCTTTCACTGTTGTTTTCCTTCTGATGTGACTGTGGAGTAGCTTTGGTTCGGTCTTGGCTTTGTTTGCTATATCATTTTCAAAACTTTTCTCTGCTTCTCTTCTCACCCTGACGTACTCATTCCTGGTTCTCTGGTATCTCTCTCTGCTTTCTGGTGTTCTGTTATTCCGGAAGTTCCTCCACGCCCTTTTGTTCAGTTTCTTCGCTTCCATACATGCCCTATTATACCATGGATTCTTCTGTTGCTTCTCGGATTTTTCCCTTTGGGCCGGGATGAACCTGTTTACTGCCTCCTGACACTTTTGGGTAACATAGTCCATCATACCCTGTACAGACTTATCTCTGAGGTCTGTGTCCCAAGGTATTTCACTTAGGAAACTTCTCATCTGTTCATAATTTCCCTTTCGGTATGCCAGCCTTTTGATTCCTAGTTCTTTTTTGGGGGAGATAAGTCCTAGCTCTACCAGGTACTCAAAGTTCAATACACTGTGGTCACTCATTCCCAAGGGCGCTTCCATCTTAACTTCTCTTATATCCCCACTCATTTAGGGTAAATATCAAATCAAGCATTGCTGGTTCATTTTCTCCTCTCATTCTTGTTGGTTCCGTGATGTGGGCTGCCTTATAAAGTTTCTTGTTGCCACATCCAGCAGCTTAGCCCTCCATGTTTCTGGTCATCCATGCGGGTCTCTGTTCTTCCAATCTATCTTCCCATGGTTGAAGTCTCCCATAATTAGTAGTCCAGATCCATTCCTGCTAGCAACAGAAGCTGCTCTTTCTATTATGTTAATGG
This sequence comes from Procambarus clarkii, assembly GCF_020424385.1. Lineage (NCBI taxonomy): Eukaryota > Metazoa > Arthropoda > Malacostraca > Decapoda > Cambaridae > Procambarus > Procambarus clarkii. The sequence goes on from NW_025563041.1 coordinate 38,286, forward strand.
AATATTCCTGTCTAGGTCTTCTGTCATTTGGTGGTGGATTATATATGACTGCGACTATAATTTTTTTCCCTCCATTTGTTACGGTACCTGCTATGTAGTCACTGAAACCTTCACAGCCCTGAATATCCATCTCCTCAAAATCCCAGCCTTTTCTTACCAGCAGAGCTACACCACCCCCACCTCTTCCTTCCCTCTCTTTCCTCATAACATAATAGTCCTGTGGGAACACTGCGTTTGTTCTCTGTGTGTGTATGTGTGTGTGTGTGTACTCACCTAGTTGTGTTTGTGGAGGTTGAGCTCTGGCTCTTTGGTCCCGCCTCTCAACCGTCAATCAACTGATGTACAGATTCCTGAGCCTACTGGCCTCTGTCATATCTACATTTGAAACTGTGTATGGAGTCAGCCTCCACCACATCACTTCCTAGTGCATTCCATTTACTAACTACTCTGACACTGAAAGAGTTCTTTCTAATGTCTCTGTGGCTCATTTGGGTACTCAGCTTCCACCTGTGTCCCCTTGTTCGCGTCCCTCCAGTGTTGAATAGTTCATCCTTGTTTACCCGGTCGATTCCCCTGAGGATTTTGTAGGTTGTGATCATGTCCCCCCTTACTCTTCTGTCTTCCAGTGTCGTAAGGTGCATTTCCCGCAGCCTTTCCTCATAACTCATGCCTCTTAGATCTTGGACTAGTCTAGTAGCATACCTTTGGACTTTTTCCAGCTTCGTCTTCTGCTTGACAAGGTACGGGCTCCATGCTGGGGCCGCATACTCCAGGATTGGTCTTACATATGTGGTGTACAAGATTCTGAATGATTCCTTACACAGGTTCCTGAAAGCCGTTCTGATGTTAGCCAGTCTCTCATATGCCGCTGATGTTATTCTCTTTATGTGGGCTTCAGGAGACAGGTTTGGTGTGATATCAACTCCTAGATAATTCTCTCTGTCTGTTTCATTAAGTACTTCATCTCCTATTCTGTATCCTGCGTCTGGCCTCCTGTTTCCACTGCCTAGTTTCATTACTTTGCATTTACTCTGGTTGAACTTCAACAGCCATATGTTGGACCATTCACTCAGTCTTTCTAGGTCATCTTGTAGCCTCCTACTATCATCCTCTGTTTCAATCCTCCTCATAATTTTTGCATCGTCGGCAAACATTGAGAGGAACGAATCTATACACTCTGGGAGATCATTTACATATACCAGAAGCAGTATAGGTCCAAGGACTGACCCCTGCGGGACTCCACTTGTAACGTCTCGCCAATCTCAGACCTCACCTCTCACACAGACTCGTGGTCTCCTGTTGCTTAGGTACTCCTCTATCCACCGGAGTACCTTCCCTTTCACTCCAGCCTGCATCTAAAACTTTCGCCCTAGCCTCTTGTGTGGCACTCTATCAATGGCTTTCTGACAATCCAAAAATATGCAGTCTGCCCACCCTTTTCTTTCTTGCCTTATTTTTGTTGCCTGGTGTGTGTCTGTGTGTACTCACCTATTTGTGCTTGCGGGGGTTGAGCTTTGGCTCTTTGGTCCCACCTCTCAACTGTCAATCAACTGATGTACAGATTCCTGAGCCTACTGGCCTCTATCATATCTACATTTGAAACTGTGTATGGAGTCAGCCTCCACCACATCACTGCCTAATGCATTCCATCCGTTAACTACTTTGATACTGAAAAAGTTCCTTCTAATGTCTCTGTGGCTCATGTGGGTACTCAGTTTCCACCTGTGTCCCCTTGTTCGCATCCCACCAATGTTGAATAGTTAATCCTTGTTTACCTGGTCGATTCCTCTGAGGCTTTTGTAGGTTGTGATCATGTCTCCCTTACTCTTCTGTCTTCCAGTGTCGTAAGGTACATTTCCCGCAGCCTTTCCTCGTAACTCATGCCTCTTAATTCTGGGACTAGTCTAGTGGCATACCTTTGGACTTTTTCCAGCTTCGTCTTGTGCTTGACAAAATACAGGCTCCATGCTGGGGCCGCATACTCCAGGATTGGTTTACATATGTGGTGTACAAGATTTTGAATGATTCCTTACACAGGTTCCTGAACGCTGTTCTGAATGTTAGCCAGCCAGCCTGTGTGTGCGTATGTGTGTGTGTGTGTGTGTGTGTGTGTGTGTGTGTGTGTGTGTGTGTGTGTGTGTGTGTGTGTGTGTGTGTGTGTGTGTGTGTGTGTGTGTGTGTGTGTGTGTGTGTGTGTACTCACCTATTTGTGCTTGCTGGATCGAGCATTGACTCTTGGATCCCGCCTTTCCAGCTATCGGTTGTTTACAGCAATGACTCCTGTCCCATTTTCCTATCATACCTAGTTTTAAAAGTATGAATAGTATTTGCTTCCACAACCTGTTCCCCATGTGCATTCCATTTTTCCACTACTCTCACGCTAAAAGAAAACTTCCTAACATCTCTGTGACTCATCTGAGTTTCCAGTTTCCACCCATATCCCCTCGTTCTGTTACTATTACGTGTGAACATTTCATCTATTTCCACTTTGTCAATTCCCCTGAGTATTTTATATGTCCCTATCATATCTCCTCTCTCCCTTCTTTTCTCTAGTGTCGTAAGGTTCAGTTCCTTCAGCCGCTCTTCATATCCCATCCCTCGTAACTCTGGGACAAGCCTCGTCGCAAACCTCTGAACCTTCTCCAGTTTCTTTATGTGTTTCTTCAGGTGGGGCTCCATGATGGCGCGGCATACTCTAAGACGGGTCTCACGTAGGCAGTGTAAAGCGCCCTAAAAGCCTCCTCATTTAGGTTTCTGAATGAAGTTCTAATTTTCGCCAGTGTAGAGTACGCTGCTGTCGTTATCCTATTTATATGTGCCTCAGGAGTTAGATTAGGTGTCACATCCACTCCTAGGTCTCTTTCTCGAATCGTTACAGGTAGGCTGTTCCCCTTCATTGTGTACTGTCCCTTTGGTCTCCTGTCACCTGATCCCATTTCCATAACTTTACATTTACTGGTGTTAAACTCCAGTAGTCATTTCCCTGACCATCTCTGCAGCCTGTTTAAGTCCTCTTGGAGGATCCTACAATCCTCGTCTGTCACAACTCTTCTCATTAATTTTGCGTTATCCGCAAACATTGACATGTATGATTCAACTCCTGTAAACATATCATTTACGTAAATTAGAAAGAGGATTGGTCCCAGTACCGATCCTTGAGATACTCCACTTGTTACTGTTCGCCAGTCCGACTTCACGCCCCTTACCATTACCCTCTGGCTCCTTCCTGTTAGGTAGTTCTTCACCCATACTAGGGCCTTTCCGCTTACTCCTGCCTGCCTCTCAAGTTTGTATAGCAGTCTCATGTGCGGTACCGTATCAAAGGCCTTTTGGCAGTCAAGAAATATGCAGTCTGCCCAACCTTCTCTGTCCTGCCTTATCCTTGTTACTTTATCATAGAATTCTAAAAGGTTTGTTAGGCATGATTTCCCTGTCCAGAACTCATGTTGGTGCTTGTTTACAAACCCAATGCTCTCCAGGTGCTCAACAAGTCTTAGCCTAATTATTCTTTCAAGTATTTTGCAGGGGATGCTTGTCAGTGATACGGGTCTGTAGTTAAGTGCCTCCTCCCTATCACCTTTTTTGAAAATCGGTACGACATTTGCCTCCTTCCAGCAACTGGGCAATTCTCCCGACATAAGTGACTCATTAAAGATCATTGCCAGAGGCACGCTGAGAGCCTGCGCTGCCTCTTTAAGTATCCACGGTGATACTTTGTCTGGTCCAACAGCTTTATTTGCATCCAGTGTTGTCAACTGTTTCATTACATCCTCTGCTGTCACCTCTATATCTGATAGTCTTTCATCTTGGCTAATCTCTTCTAGCAATGGGAGCTGCTCAGGCTCGGTTGTGAACACTCCATGGAATTTTGCATTCAGTACCTCGCAGATTTCCTTGTCGCTTTCTGTATATGCCCCTTCTGTTTTCCTCAGTCTTTAGGTTGCTTTTTCGCTTTGACTGCAATATCATTCTCATAATTTCTTTCCGACACTCGTCTTATGTTAATGTAATCATTCCTAGCTCTGTTACATCTAATCCTGTTGTCATCTATCCTTTGTCTTCTGTACTTCCTCCACTCCCTCCTGCTTCTCACCTTTGCTTCCTGACACTGTCTATTAAACCATGGGTTATTATATTCCCTCCTGCTTTTTTCCTTTATTGTTGGAATAAATCTCTCTTCAGCCTCCTTGCATTTCAATATGACTTGGTTCATCATAACTTGCACTGTTTTTCCTCTAAGTTCTTCCTCCCACTGCACTTCTCCCAGGTAGTCCCTTATCCTTCTGTAGTCCCCTTTTCTGTAATCAAGTCTCCTTTTCCGGACCTCTTGTCCTTTGGTCACAATTTTAAGCTCCATCATGTAGTCAAAGACTAGGACACAATGGTCACTAGCTCCTAGTGGTATTTCATGTTCCAACTGCTCGATGTCTTCTACATTCTGGGTGAAAATGAGATCTAATAGGCTGGGCGTATCCCCTCCTCTTTCCCTAGTATCTTCTTTCATATGCTGTGTTAGGAAATTCCTGTCAATAACGTCTACCAGCTTCGCTCCCCAGGTCTCCTCCCCGCCGTGTGTGTGTGTGTGTGTGTGTGTGTGTGTGTGTGTACTCACCTAGTTGTACTCACCTAGTTGTGTTTGCGGGGGTTGAGCTCTGGCTCTTTGGTCCCGCCTCTCAACCGTCAATCAATAGGTTTAACAGATTCCTGAGCCTATTGGGCTCTATCATATCTACACTTGAAACTGTGTATGGAGTCAGCCTCCACCACATCACTTCCTAATGCATTCCATTTATCAACCACTCTGACACTAAAAAAGTTCTTTCTAATATCTCTGTGGCTCATTTGGGCACTCAGTTTCCACATGTGTCACCTTGTGCGAGTGTCCCTTGTGTTAAATAGCCTGTCTTTATCTACCCTGTCAATTCCATTCAGAATCTTGAATGTGGTGATCATGTCCGCGCAAACTCTTCTGTCTTCCAGCAAAGTGAGGTTTAATTCCCGTAGTCTCTCTCTTCGTAGCTCATACCTCTCAGCTCGGGTACTAGTCTGGTGGCAAACCTTTGAACCTTTTCCAGTTTAGTCTTATCCTTGACTAGATATGGACTCCATGCTGGGGCTGCATACTCCAGGATTGGCCTGACATATGTGGTATACAAAGTTCTAAATGATTCTTTACACAAGTTTCTGAGTGCCGTTCGTATGTTGGCCAGCCTGGCATATGCCTTTGATGTTATCCTCTTGATATGGGCTGCAGGAGACAGGTCTGGCGTGATTTCAACCCCAAAGTCCTTTTCTTTCTCTGATTCCTGAAAAATTTCCTCTCCCAGACGATACCTTGTATCTGGCCTCCTGCTCCCTACACCTATCTTGATTACATTACAGTTGGTTGGGTTAAACTCTAACAACCATTTGTTCGACCATTCCTTCAGCTTGTCTAGGTCGTCTTGAAGCCTCTTCTTTCTTAATCCTTGTCATAATTTTGGCATCGTCCGCAAACATTGAGAGAAATGAATCTATGCCTTCCGGGAGATCATTTACATATATCAGAAAAAAGATAGGACCGAGTACAGAGCACTGTGGGACTCCACTGGTGACTTCACACCAATCGGAGGTCTCACCCCTCACCGTAACTTTCTGCTTCCTATTGCTTAGGAACTCCCTTATCCACTGGAGCCCCTTACCAGCTACACCTACAACGGCTTCTCTAATGGTTTCGTCGAAAACATCATAAGAAGGAAAGGGAAACGCCATGCAACCTCTGAAGAGACAACTAACACAACACCTGTACCCCCTATTAGACTATTTTACAGGAACTTCTTTTCCACAGCTCATAAAACGGAGGAAAGGTTCCTGAAAGATATTTTTAATAGAAACGTTATTCCTACAGATAAAAATCAGAAGATACAATTGACGATTTACTATAAAACCAAAAAAACTGCCAACCTACTCATGAGAAACTCTCCAGACACAAAGCAGAACGCTTTGAAAGAGACCAATGTCGTCTATGCCTTCAAATGCCCACTTGGGGACTGTAAGCCTCAAAGAACTCAGTATATAGGCAAGACAACAACATCTCTTTCCAGGCGATTAACGATGCATAAGCAACAGGGCTCCATTAAGGAACATATAATCTCTTCCCACATCCAGACCATCACCAGAGAAGTCTTAACAAAAAACACGGAAATCATCGATAGATACAGCGATAGCAGACGGCTTGATATCTGCGAGGCACTACACATTAAGAAGTCAACACCAGCAATCAACAGCCAATTAATGCACAACTATATTCTACCCACTTCAAGACTTCACACCAATATAGAAGCATCAAGAAATATGGGCCAATAGGCCCTTTGCAGTTACTTTCATTCTTCCCTTTAACTTACAAAATATTATACCCATTGTTTCGTGTTCTGTCGTGTGTTGAAAGTTTGTTTTCACCTCACCCAAAACTGTTGTAACATATCACCTCACCCAAATGCAGGTATAAAATCAAAGCAGTTTAAACTCTGTTTAGTGTTTGCAGGTTATAGTTGTGTGTTTGTAAACTAAAGTGTTTGAAAATGTAATAAGGTTTTACGAAACGCGTTCAAGTGTCGCATTAGACTAGAAATAAAAATGAATTTTGGAGAACTGGTTTTTCAATTACCATTGACAGTGAAAAGAACCATAAGAAATGTTGAGAAAATTCGTGTTAGAATTATTAATCTTACTTTTTCGGTCATATTTAATAATATCTCTCTCTCTCTCTCTCTCTCTCTCTCTCTCTCTCTATATATATATATATATATATATATATATATATATATATATATATATATATATATATCTCTCTCTCTCTCTATATATATATATATATATATATATATATATATATATATATATATATATATATATATATATATATATTGTCACGTGGAGGTGGTACGGTTGGGGCTCTGCTAACACTCGGCTCAAAAGGCCCAAATACTCAGCCCCTCCGACTCCCTGGATTCACCGGAGTCTCCTTGGTCACACAAGGGAGAACCAACAATGCCCACCTCCGCAGGTCTTTGCTTCCACCACAAAGGGGTGCCACTGATTCACCCTGGAAGCCCTTCAGTCAAACACGGGGAAACTGCTGTTAACAGTTCCGGCCTAGACCCGTGGGGGAGTGAAGGAAGACTCAGGCTTACCTTATAACCATAACCTCCCTGAGCCTTGCCTGCCAGACAAAAAAGGTTGCAGGAACTCCTTTCCCGCCTGTCTTCTCTATCTTCTTCTTAGCAAGGTCGCCAGCTGGGTTATTATATCTGCACCCCAGCAATGCAGTTCAGTGGGTGTATTATATATTGTTTGTAGCCAGAAATGTATGCTCATAGAGAAATATCATAAATGGAGGCACACTCAAACACAGTGATAAAATGTGTGGATTTACTGATGCAAATTACATGAACACACACACACAATCACAAGTAATACATGAATATGGAAATATGGATAATGAGTCTGGAGATCGTCAGCCTCTTCTTCCACGACCTCCAACCCTCCTTCAACTGGGCAGAAAGACAGGAGTCTCACACTCTCACAGGAGGGCCTCTTCACCACGTCGGCGCCTCTTCTTCACTGTCCTGCCATCCATACACACTGTCCTCTCTGACAGTCCTGGACTAGAGCTGCCTTGCAGCCTATTCTACTATTAAAGTAATCAAGTCTTGCTGCCACATACACAAGTAAATATTGTGGCCTAACTAGCCTACTCATACAAGGGGTAATGGGAGGGAAAATGATCTACCTTACATTCCTGGCTCACGACGCCTGTCCCCCGATGGTGTGAGGTTCCCACGCTTCCTTGGGTCGATCCTTGACGATCCAGGACGTTCCACAGGTCCTCAGGTGTCGTGAAGCCTTCGCGTCGTCGCCGTTCCAATCCCTGAGATTCAGCTGCCCCAATCCTGGTTCATCGATGGGCGCTGAGCTAATCACTATTTTTCCCCACACTCGCCTCTCCCCCAAGGCGTTGCTCCTTGTCCTAGGCACGGTGTCGTCCTTCCAAGATTCTCAGTGGATGTGACCCCAGTCACAGCTAGGCCTGCCCGCCCACCTTCCAGACCTCTTCGTCCAGCCAGCGGCGCCGCCCAGCGTCGTCGCCGACTATTTTCCAAGTTTGGCACTTCTCTGCTCAATGAACTTGGTTCCTCTTTTGCTTCCCAGAAGCGCAGGGTCTCCAATAACTATGGTGGGCTGCGACGGCTAGTTCAATCCACTGAATAAGGCTTGCAGAGCCTTCAATCCTTGAGAGCAGACCGAGGCGCGTCCTGTCGCTTCCAAGGTCAGAACAACTCTGACGTTGGCGCCGCCCAGGGCACTCGGTGACGTCATGGCGGGCCCTGATTGGTCGCCCGCGACCCACGTCGGCCAATCCGCGATCGGCTAATGTCCCTTCCAAAAGGTCATATCTGCCGTAGGGGATACTGTTTCATTTTATATCAGGGCGCCAATTTCTCATTATTTACAACTTATAATGTAACTTCCTTCCTTTAACCGGCAGCCGGTCTGGTCGCCACATATATCATTGGACTCCCTGAACCCCAGAGAATCAGTAGGGAGAGCTGATATGACTCTTTAAGCCGACAAACGAAAGAAATAGGAGAGGGCACCGTAACAATATATATATATATATATATATATATATATATATATATATATATATATATATATATATATATATATATATATATATATATATATATATATATATATATATATATATACATACATATATATATACATATATATATATATATATATATATATATATATATATATATATATATATATATATATATATTAAGATGAATAGGAAAACAAGGGGTATACTGAACATCCTGTTTCAGATTCTTTACCTTAAAATGCATAACGTTTCGAATACTTCTCGTATTCATCATCAGATCTAAAAAAAAAAAAAAAAAAAAAAAAAAAAAACAGAAATCACAATCAAATAACTGGTAAACTAAGAACTCATACTGAATACAATTGCCTGTCAAAGAAATGAAAATGAATAAAAAACAAAACACTTAAGCTTATTTTAAGTGATCAATACAAATAAAACTTATTAACTGTCACATAGATGCTAATTCGCAAATCCATTAAATTACAAGAGGAATTTTATAACTACTAAAACAAACCATACTCTTAAACTTACGCGAAGTGATCAACAGGAGTGAAACTTGATAGCTAATACATAAATACTAAACACTATTTCAAATATTCATATAATGACTACAAATCTACAAAAAAATGTATATAAATTGCAAGCAGAATAAGCGACAATTATAAAGTACTAACCAAAATCTTATAAAAATTCAAATATTAAACTAATCTAAACACCAAAAAATGTATTATATATCCTAAATAAAAAGATTATACTAATGTACCATGTCAGGACTTAAAATAAGTAAGAAAAGGCAAAGACATGGTAAACTAAACCAAATTTAATAAAATTAAACTGCCAGAATGAACTATAAATCCAATTACAGGTCCTTCTGTGCACTATACAGTGTACAGTTGAACAGCCAAAAGGTTGCTATTTAACAGAGGTCGCAGCTCCTATTTATATAAGGATTCCATTACTCACAAATCTGACTGGCCATTCATACATGTTTCCAGAATTTTAAAATCAGATTCCAGCAGAGAATGATCAAACTCATAACAATGGTTTCTAATCTCCGAAAATGCTGGTTTAGACAATGGTAATCCAGTCCTAAAAGATACTCCCCGGTGCTCAAGTATCCTAATCTTGAAGTTCCGAATGGAACTTCCGATATATCCAGCATTACAGCTGGAACAATTATACATATATACGACATTAGAGCACAGGGGGGTTAGGCACTTTATCTTTAAATTTAAAATAAGTGCCTACGGTATTTGTATTGACAAAAATAAATCTAAGTCTACTTGAGGATAACAATGCTGTAACAGTTTCCTCAGACGACTCCTTACAGAAAAACTAATAGTGTCATAAAATGGTAATTTAATATATTTAATATCCCTTTCTACTGTAGTAATCCTACACGATGGGTGAAACTTCTTATTTAAGAAATTCCTTATAAAGGTATAAACCATATGCAAAGGATAACCATTATTTGAAAAAAAATTTACAAGAAAATTAATTTCTTGATCAAAGTTATTCCAATTTAAACATAAAACAAACGCTCTATTCAGTACAGTATTAATTGCATTTTTCTTAAAAATATCAGGAACAAAAGAATTAAAATTTAAACCTAAACCAGTAAAAGTTGGTATTCTAAAAACATTAGTGTTGAACCCATTAAGGTTATTCACTTTGACGTCAAGAAATGACAATTAATTATCCACTTCACACTCTGCAGTGAAACGTATATTACTATGTTGTGCATTAAGATACTCTCTAAATTTCTCAACATGACATTGATCCTTAAATAACAAAAGAGTGTCATTTACATATCTCCTGTATAAGACTGGTTTAAAGTCCAAAGGACATTTATCAAGCCAGTTTTATTCATGAAAACTCAAAAACGCATTAGCAAGCGCAGGACCTAAGGGAGACCCCATTGCTACTCCATCAATTTGTTTATAATATATATTATTAAACATAAAGACAGTCTTTAACAGCTAATTCAAACAACCGTCTGAACATTTTACTACAAAATCCAGACACTAAATTAGTGTCAGCAAATCATTGATTTACACAAATATCAATGGTTTCCAACAAAGGAATATTAGTAAAGAGTGATTCAACATCGAAACTCGCCATTATAGTTGGGAACTCAAAATTTAAAGAGGAAAGTTCCTTTACAAAATCCTGAGAATTTCTCACAGTAAATTCATTATACGTTAATGGTTCTAATAATGGAACCAGAAACTTTGCCAGTTTGTAATTAAAAGTGCCAATCGCTGATAAAATAGGACGAATCGGTATACCTGTTTTATGAACTTTAGGTAACCCGTATAAGATGCCTGGCTTAGAGCCAGTTGCAAGCAATTTTGTATAATCAAAAAGAAAGTCTTTCAGACCTCTTAAAACTCTATTTAGTTTATCCTCACATTTCAAAATATACGAAACGGGGTCTATATCAACCAACTTAAATTTAGAGGAGTCTTCTAACAACCTTTCAACCATATTCACATAATCTAACTTGTCCAAAAATACTATACCCCTACCTTTATCTGGTCAAGTATTATCTGGTCTAGTATTACTAGACCAGATAAAGGTGGGGGTATAGTAGTTTTGGACAAATTAGATTATGTAAATAAGGTTGATACTCCATACTGCATACTCCAGGCCAATCCTGGAGTATGCAGCCCCAGCATGGAGTCCATATCTAGTCAAGGATAAGACTAAACTGGAAAAGGTTCAAAGGATTGCCACCAGACTAGTACCTGAGCTGAGAGATATGAGCTACGAGGAGAGACTACGGGAATTAAACCGCACTTTGCTGGAAGACAGAAGAGTTAGGGGGGACATGATCACCACATTCAAGATTCTGAAGGGAATTGATAGGGTAGATAAAGACAGTCTATTTAACACAAGGGAAACACGCACAAGGGGACACAGGTGGAAACTGAGTACCCAAATGAGCCACAGAGATATTAGAAAGAACTTTTTTAGTGTCAGAGTGGTTGACAAATGGAATGCATTAGGAAGTGATGTGGTGGAGGCTGACTCCATACCCAGTTTCAAGTGTAGATATGATAGAGCCCAATAGGCTCAGGAATCTGTACCTCTGTTGATTGACGGTTGGGAGGCGGGACCAAAGAGCCAGAGCTCAACCCCCGCAAACACAACTAGGTGAGTACACACACACACACACACACACACACTGTACACCTTTACAGTGTACAGGTGTACAGTGTGAGGTAAAATATTATCAAATTCTTGTTCAGGATAGTATATATATTTAAAATCTCAGAGTGGCTCATTCTGGGTAGAAGTTACCGCTTACGGAAACTCGTGACATGCACGCACGCACACGCACGCATCCACTCAAGCCCACGTACGTATGCACGCACACACACACGCACACACAGGCTAGAAGGGATTAACACATTTCGTGGAAAGGGGATAAAACCTCTCATATTCCACCCCTTTCTCTTCCCCCTCTCTTACCTGCAGTAAGCTGAACACCTCACCTCCTCTTAACCCCATCCCACGCGCACACACGTTCTCTCTCTCTCTCTCTCTCTCTCTCTCTCTCTCTCTCTCTCTCTCTCTCTCTCTCTCTCTCTCTCTCTCTCTCTCTCTCTCTCTCTCTCTCTCTCTCTCTCTCTCTTCTCTCTCTCTCTGCTCTCTCTCTCTCTCGTGCTCTCTCTCTCTTGCTCTCTCTCTCTCTCTTGTTCGCTCTCTCTTGCTCTCTTTTGCTCTCTCTTGCTCTCTTGCTCTCTCTCTCTCTCTCTCTCTCTTGCTCTCTCTCTCTCCCTTGCTCTCTCTCTCTCCCTTGCTCTCTCTCTTGACAAGGGGCAAAATGACAGGAGGCCGCAACAGGGACACGGGAAGCAGCCAGGGTGATCAAACGAAGGAATTGCTAACCCAAGTTCTGGAGAAATTCAGGAGGGAGATGAACAAAATGAGGATTACAATTAAAAATCTGCAAAGTGAGCTGGCATCAGCAAGGAAGGAGATCAAATCTCTCACATAGAAAAATAAAATGACCGAGCATCAAATTATCATCCAAAGGGAAGGTGGGAATGTTACATTGGAAGGAAATGCCTCTGTACCTGAAACATTTGCGGAACGACTGAAAAAGAGCTCAGAAGCACTGGACACAGTGAGGGAGGTAGCGATGCAGGCAGCTACATCCCAGGAAGCAGCAAGGAACACCACTGAACTGCTGGAGAGAAAAAGATCAGTGGTAGCTGTAGGCAACAAAGAACAGGAAGGATCCAACAGCCAAGAATGGAATGGCAAAGATAGAGAGGCAGTACATGGGCTACTGAAGGGGTTACAGATGGAAGGGGCTGTACATAACATTGAGAAGGTTTTCAGGTTGGGCCGGTACAACAAGGACAGAAACCGACTTGTAAAGGTGGTGTTTACAAACGAAACCACGAAGGAGGATATTCTCGAAAGGATGAGTCGTCTGCAGCATGTGGAGGGATACAAAAAAGTATTCCTGCAGAGGGAAAGGACGAAGGAGGAGAGAGCCAGGGCAGCAGAGGCAAGGAGGAAGCGCAGGGAGAGTGGAGCAAACCAGGAAATCACAGCCCCCAAAACAATAGACCCAGAGACAAGAGGGGAACCCAAAACCAGCATCCCAGCAACACCAGAGGGGAGGGCAACACCACCACCCCCCTCGGCATAGAAACCCTCCCTTCCCCTCACCCTACCTGCCCCCACCCAACCCTTCCTCCCCCCCCCACCCCATTCTGACCCCGACACCCCATCCCCATTCCCATCATGTCCCCCCTCCCACCTTTCCCCCCCTGTCCCCCCTCCTCCTTCATCCCATACCCTCCCTATTCCTCCTCCCCCCCTCACCCCGTATCTTCCATGTCCCCCCTATCTCCTTAACCCACACCCTACCTGTCCCCCCTTCCCTTAAACCCCCACCCTCCACCCCAAAATCCTCTGAGACCCTGCAAACCACACCACAGATCCTCTCACCCACGGAACAGCTTCCCACACCAGCAGAATGCTCGCCAAGAAAGGGACATGAAAATGAACTGAAGAAAGTGAGCTTCAAGGCGATGTACACAAACATAGATGGGATTACAAAAAAAACAGTGAACTTGGAGAATGGGCACTAGAAGAAAACACAGACATAATAGCACTCACAGAAACAAAGCTAACGAAAATCATAACAAATGCAGTGTTTCCACAGGGCTACTGTGTAGTGAGGAAAGAGAGAAAAGGGAGAGGAGGAGGTGGTGTGGCTTTGCTACTAAGAGAAGGTTGGAGTTTCGAAGAGATGGTAATTCAGAACTGTGAAGGTTTCAGTGACTACATATCAGGCACCATAGCAACTGGAAGACAGAAAATTATAATAGTAGTCATATATAACCCCCCACCGAATGACAGAAGACCCAGACAGGAATATGATAGAAACAACTTGACCACCATCAATATAATAGAGAGAGCAGCTTCTGTGGCTAGCAGGAACGGATCCAGACTTCTAATCATGGGAGACTTCAACCATGGGAAGATAGATTGGGGGAACAGAGACCCACATCGAGGCCCAGACACATGGAGAGCTAAGCTGCTGGATGTGGCAACAAGAAACTTTCTAAGTCAACACGTCAAGGGACCGACAAGAATGAGAGGAGGGGATGAACCAGCCTTGCTTGATCTGATATTTACCCTAAATGAGTCGGATATAAGGGAAGTTAATTTGGAAGCCCCATTGGGAATGAGTGATCATAGTGTATTGAGCTTTGAGTACCTGGTTGAGCTGGAAATTATCACCCCCAAAAAAGAACTGGGAACCAAAGGGCTGGCGTACCGAAAGGGAAACTATGAGGAAATGAATAAATTCCTATGGGATATACATTGGGACACAGAACTCGGTGTGAGAGAGTGTCTCTCAAGATTCTCCCACAGCTGACTGGAATGGCTCATTGCTGTGCACAGTGCACCGATCTTGTGCACAAGGTCCTATTTCTGTTAACCCAGGATAGTGACCTGGCATGTTGGGTATCACCAGAATGCCCACTTAACCAGGAACACTTTCATAATATGGAGGCTGCCGTATGTCCAGGTAGGAAGTAGATACAGGGAGTTAAGCATACTTGCCACCAAAGGGTCAGTGAGTACTTGGCTGGTGCCCGCGTGGGAGAGGGGAGACGCTAGCAGCGTCTGACCTCTGGGGTCAACCGGCGAGATGGTGAAAAACAGCTATGACGTGGTCGTGACGTGTTCATGACGTCACCTCTCCTACGGCTCATCGAACGAGCTAATATGATTGGTTACCCTCCGTGTCTACGAGCGAAGCCAGTTGTCAGGCCACCTACGAGTGCTTGTATAAATGTGCCTGAGTGAGTGAGTGAGTAAGGAGAAGGTACCTATCTGTAAGTACAATATCTTGTCATTGTTTTATTGTGTCTGTTGATCTGAGGGATCAACCACAGTTCTCACCTTCTCATACCTGTCACAGGTCATAGGTGAATCGACGGTGTATGCGTGTTTATCTGTGTGGTATCACGGCATTTCACTCGTCTGTTGAATGTGAGCTTCACATACACTACACATTTAGTTATTGTGTGATTATTATTGTGCATGTTATTGCCTGTCCCATTGACAGTGTATTTGTTGATATATTGCATATCATCAT
The DNA here is from genome assembly GCF_020424385.1 of Procambarus clarkii. Classification (NCBI taxonomy): domain Eukaryota; kingdom Metazoa; phylum Arthropoda; class Malacostraca; order Decapoda; family Cambaridae; genus Procambarus; species Procambarus clarkii. The sequence continues at coordinate 53,567 of NW_025563041.1, forward strand.
TACCGAGTATCCGGTTGGAACTCTTGTGATCCCTTTGCATACCGGCAGTTAGGTTGCCGTGTTAATGATTGGCTGTCAACTGTGTTAAGTTAGGTGTTTCTCCACGAGTGGATACGAGTCGTTTAGCCAGACGTCAAGAGTCTCGCTAATATAACCATAGCTTTGCTGACGCCAATCCAAAGTAAATCAAGCACCCTGTGTATTAGTGGTTAAGTTAGTAAATAAACTACTGTTAAGCTTTATGCGGTGTTTCCGTTGAACCACTTCTGAATACTGCAAATATTACACAAGCCTTCAGCTCTAAGTGTCTTCAACACCGAGTTGCCTATAAGTCACAAACTATAAATGTGATGAGGACCCTAGGAGTCCCTTAAAGTGTTAAATCATTGAGGAGATTCCAACGATCAACGTGGAGCAGGACCAGGTGAGACTAGTCTGGGAAGAGACCCTCAAGGACTCTAACTCGACCTTGCTCCCAGGCCCTGTACGGTTGCTCTCGTATTTTCTATTCTGCAAATTCCGACAGCTTCGTGAAGCATTTGCCACATGTACATTGGCGACGTACGTATTGCAGTCGTGAAAGCAAAAAAAGAAACACCCCACATCTGGCGCCCAACGTGATTGGCTTAGTTGGAACCTATGAGCTAGGTTGTACAGTAAAATTTCGCACTTAAATTTTCCCTGAAAATTGAAAAGTGACGAGCAGTATTCAGAGGATGTTTAACGCCCTGTTAGGTACACACACCACCAGTATGTCTGAGTGTGTAGAGTACAAACAGCGCTACCTGCATCTTCACCTGGCCTTGACCGCTCGTAGACCTGACGACTACGACACTCTTACTGAGCAAGAGTGTAAGGAACGAGTGGAACAGCACATGAGGGCCGTGGAAGAGGTGATGCTACAAGCACACATGCAGGGTAGTGCTGAGGTGGCGTGCACGAGTCTCATCACACTGGATGAGGCTATCGGGGGAGAGACCCCGGTGAGAGATAACACAGTGGTATAGACCCCTGTGGGTGACGTCACCGAGAATGATGTCACTAGAATCACGCGCGCTGCGGAAGAAAATGGAGACACGCGGGAATCTAGCCCTTTAAATACTCCGTTGGGGGGATTCTATGGGGAAGAATCTCGGCCCAAAAGGTCCTTGTGGACGACACCAACTCAAAGAGTAGGTATTACAGGCTCGCAATTATTCACCTTAGAGGAATACCGTAACCAAGTTAGGGAGTTAGGATTCGAAGGGAATAAAGTAGCAGAGCAAGCTATGAAACTCTGGACTGGTCAGCAGGACAGAGAAAGCAAACTGTGGACTGATCAGCAAGAGAGAGAAAACAAACGCTGGACTGATCAGCAGAACCGAGAAAGTACTGAACGTATAGCTCGCATGCAGTTGCAAGCAAGGCAGGATGACCAGACAAGTGGTCGTTCAACAGAGACTAACGTTGAACAAGGTAAGATTGTCAAACTACCTAAACCAGCTAACTTTGATGAGAGGGACGACTCGATGGATGCATACATCAAGCGTTTCGAAGGTCACGCCGCTGATTGCGGGTGGGAGAGAACAAAGTGGGCACTCGCTCTTAGTGCATTGTTAAAGGGTCGGGCACTAACTACCACAGTCTGGGTCCGCACCAGCGCGGAGATTACGAGACATTGACAACAGCGCTGCTGAACAGTTTTGACATCACTGCAGACCGGTTGCTAGAGAATTTCCGTAGGGCTCAATTGCAAAAAGGAGAGACATATGTGTTAATGTTACAGCGGTTAGAATCGAGTCTAAACCGTTACTGTGAACTCATGGAGACTGCTCCTGGGAGCATGGAGTTCTATCAACTGATGATTCGTGAACAGTTCTTAGAAGCATGCGAATCGTCTCTGCGTGTCAAGCTCAAAGAGCAAGAAATTGTGTCAAATCTGTCTATGGCCAAGCAAGCTGATCTGTGGGCTGGGGCCAGGAGGCAGGTGAAAGGGGTGAAGCCGCACGAGAATCATCATGCTACAGGTACTGGCGACGGAGCTAAGCCTAAGACTGGTGTGTCGGGGGAGCAGGGAAACTCCTCCAACAAGCATGTGCACAAGTGCTACACCTGTGGTAAGCCAGGTCATCGTGCAGCTGATTGCAAGGTAAAACCGAAGTCAGGTTACATAGCAGGTGTGAGCTCAAGTGGTAAGATACACCCCAACGTTGGAAAGGATCCACTAGCTTGGACCCTTGAGGTAGTAGACGGAAATGTTAACGGAAAATCGGCGAAAATTTTCCGTGACAAAGGAGCCACTACCCACATGGTGAGAAAAAGCCTAGTACAGCCAGGGTCTGAGACAGGTAGATATATCTATGTCAAATTCCCAAATGGCTATACTAAAGAGATGGTGGAGGTGTTTGTATGGGTCGACACACCTTACATCAAAAGTAAAATCCGTGCCGTTCAACAGGAACGTGCTGTTTATGGACTTTTATTGGGAAATGTTCCAGGAGTCTCTGATTGCCCAAGTCCGCCCTGAAAGAAAACGGGGGAGAGTAAGGCGTGCAGCCGCCCTCAGTCAGCTGATGCCAAGGACGACTCGCCCGGGGATGACGTCACAGGGAGTGACCTCACCCTCACCCAGCTGAAGAATAAGGGAGAGAAAGTAAAAGAACACATGCTCAAAAGCTACGAGGACCCTCCTGCAGATGGATCCAACAAGCAAAAGAAGCATGTAAGACGTAAGAACAGGAGAGGACGGCGGGGCTCGACATCGACAGGGCCGATCGACCACCCTCTGTTCTCAGCAACGATCGCCGGTGTCTCAGTGATAACCGCCGACGAGGAGGTAGGTCAGCCAGGTCTCTTCAATCAACAGCAGCAGGAGACACACCGAGATGTTAAAGTTGATGATCAGCTGTCTGAAGATCAAGTCGACCTGGTTACTCGACTGGCAGCAGAGTACAAGGAGGTACTCTCTGACGTCACTAAAGTAGCAAAGGTAGAGGGTTACCGCATACCTTTGCTAGAGCAGCAAGCGGTACGAACAAAACCATATCCTGTTCCTCATCATCTTGTACCACAGGTGAGAGAAGAACTGGCATCTATGATTAATGCGGGAGTAATAGAGAAGTCGACCTCACCGTACTCAAGCCCGATGGTGTTAGTGAAGAAGCCTGGGGGAGGTGTGCGCATCTGCCTCGACTTCAGGAAGTTGAACTCCATCATAGAGTTTGATACTGAACCGATGTTCAATCAAAATGAGATCTTCTCGAGGTTAGCTTCCAGCTAACCTCGAGTTGCTATTCCTCCAAGCTTGTTCTGACAAAAGGATTTTGGCAGATTCCATTAGATGAAGACAGTAAGCGCTGCACTGCCTTCATGACAAGCGAAGGTATCTTCCAATTCACAGTTCTTCCGTTTGGACTGGTGAACGCCCCGGCCGTGTTCAACAGAACTATGCGCAAGGTCTTGGGGGGAATTACTGGAGTAGAAGTGTTCGTGGACGATGTGCTCATCCACTCTGCTACGTGGGAAGAACATCTGACCTTGCTAAGGCAGGTATTGGCAAGACTACAAGAAGTAGGAATGGTTGCAAAACCCACTAAGTGTGAGTTGGGGTGCAAGGAGGTCAGGTACCTAAGTCACGTGATATGGGGAGGGTTCACCAGGCCGCTGCCTGTGAAGCTCACCAAGATCAGTAAAGCCGCTCCACCTGCCACCAAGACTCAGGTTAAGTCATTCCTGGGACTTGCAGGGTACTATAGAACTTTCATTCCAAATTTCAAGTCCATAGCAACTCCGCTAACTAACCTAACCAAGAAGAATGCACCTGATAGAGTACATTGGACAGAAATGGGGAACTCAGCATTCTCGACGCTCAAGAAGAAGCTAACTGAAGCACCCATCCTTAGATTACCAGATTCTACCAGGGAGTACATCCTCCGGACAGATGCCTCAAATACAGATATTGGTGCTGTACTCATGCAAGAGTACGACGGTGAAATCTGGCCAGTTGCGTACTCCAGTCGTAAATTGAGCGATGCTGAGCAGAAGTACTCTACTGTAGAAAAGGAACTCCTTGCTGCTGTCGTGGGAGTAAGGAAATTCTACCAGTATCTCTATGATAAGCGTTTCACGTTTCAAGTAGATCACCAACCCCTCAGCCACATCGGTACGCTTAAAAACGCAAACCCTAGAATAATGCGCTGGGTGTTGTTCCTTCAACAGTTCACATTCCGCGTGGTTTACATAAAGGAAGCCGACAACGTTGGTGCTGACTGGTTTGAGTAGGTCAGGGGTGATTAACGAGACGTCGAGCGAGGGAGACATGAGCGAGGAAATGCAATGCGAATCACCGGACACTGGTTCCCAGTGTGTCTCTGATGTTTCAGGCATGACACAGGTGGAGAGAGGCAGTGGACAGACTAGCGCCACTCAGGGTTTCGAGGTGTTGAGCCGACCCAGAGCTGAAGCTCCGTCAGACCACAGTACCTGCTCAAGACCTGACAAGATAGCCACATGTGACCCGGTGACTGAAGAAATTCCTCACTTACCAGAAGAGAATAGTCTAGACGAGGACCCGCCTCGCCTAGCTGTATAGAAGACGGGGTCTGCTAGACCCAGCCGCGCCACGTGCACTCAGCACTGTGCACGTGCGTCAGCAGTGTGAGGTCTGAACGAGCGCCACTATGTGGGCTCGATCTTTGTTGGGGGGTGTTGTGAGAGAGTGTCTCTCAAGATTCTCCCACAGCTGACTGGAATGGCTCATTGCTGTGCACAGTGCACCGATCTTGTGCACAAGGTCCTATTTCTGTTAACCCTGGATAGTGACCTGGCATGTTGGGTATCTCCAGAATGCCCACTTAACCAGGAACACTTTCATAATACGGAGGCCGCCGTATGTCCAGGCAGGAAGTAGATACAGGGAGTTAAGCATACTTGCCACCAAAGGGTCAGTGAGTACATGGCTGGTGCCCGCGTGAGAGACAGAGGGTAGACGCCAGATCGTCTGACCTCTGGGGTCAACCGGCGCGATGGACAATAACAGCTATGACGTGTTCGTGACGTGTTCATGACGTCACCTCTCCTACTGCTCATCGAACGAGCTAATATGATTGGTTCCCGCTCATTTGCTGCAATGCCATTGGTCAAATTGTAATCCCCTTGTGTGTGCCACGAGATGCCCGGCACCCCTGAGCTTCAGGCATTCTTGTGAGGGATCTCTAGCAAAGTGGACGTGTTCTGTTCTACCGGCCAATAGACTGAACACCGTCTATTCCTCACCGTCAAGTTAACTCAGCGTCTGAAGATTATACGACACACACTCGCCCAGAATCACGAGTGTGAATATATTATTCAGAAGCCTAAAGTGATAAATCTCCAGAGCGAAACAGACTGGTATCAGGTAACCCCTGGTGACAAAGATCGTTGTGAGTGACAGAGTGAACTAAGGCAGTGCCGCCGCCTAAGTAACCTGTGTGTGACTTTACCACAAGTGTACCTGCATGGTACCACAGCCGCCACTCGTCCCGAGCGTGTACCCCAGTACCTTAGTATCCCAGTACCTCAGTACCTCGAGCGCCCGCCGCCGCCCTCACGTGACGTCACCACCTTGCTCATCGCCAGTGCCAGTGTGTGTGCGTGTGTCTGTCTGTTAAGCATACAGCCCGGCCTACTGCAAGTACCCTCCGTGTCTACGAGCGAAACCAGCTGTCAGGCCACCTACGAGTGCTTGTATAAATGTGCCTGAGTGAGTGAGTGAGTAAGGAAAGGTACCTATCTGTAAGTACAAGATCTTGTCATTATTTTATTGTGTCTGTGTTGATCTGAGGTATCAACCACAGTTCTCACCTTCTCATACCTGTCACAGGTCATAGGTGAATCGACGGTGAATGCGTGTTTATCTGTGTGGTATCACTGCATTTCACTAGTCTGTGAATGTGAGCTTCACATACACCACACATTTAGTTATTGTGTGACAATATTATTGTGCATGTTATTGCCTGTCCCATTGACAGTGTAGTTGTTGATTTATTGCATATCATCATTACCGAGTATCCGGTTGGAACTCTTGTGATCCCTTTGCATACCGGCAGTTAGGTTGTGTTAATGATTGGCTGTCAACTGTGTTAAGTTAGGTGTTTCTCCACGAGTGGATACGAGTCGTTTAGCCAGACGTCAAGAGTCTAGCTAATATAATCATAGCTTTGCTGACGCCAATCTAAAGTAAATCAAGCACCCTGTGTATTAGTGGTTAAGTTAGTAAATAAACTACTGTTAAGCTTTATGCGGTGTTTCCGTTGAACCACTTCTGAATACTGCCAATAGTACACAAGCCTTCAGCTCTAAGTGTCTTCAACACCGAGTTGCTTAATTCACTAAACTATAAATGTGATGAGGACCCTAGGAGTCCCTTAAAGTGTTAAATCATTGAGGAGATTCCAACGATCAACGTGGAGCAGGACCAGGTGAGGCTAGTCTGAGAAGAGACCCTCAAGGACTCTAACTCGACCTTGCTCCCAGGCCCTGTACGGTTGCTCTCGTATTTTCTATTCTGCTAATTCCGACATCTTCGTGAAGCGTCTGCCACATGTACATTGGCGACGTACGCATTGCAGTCGTGAAAGCAAAAAAGAAACACCTTCCTTACTCACTCACTCACTCAGGCACATTTATAGAAGCACTCGTAGGTGGCCTAACAGCTGGTTTCGCTCGCAGACACGGAGGGTACTTGCAGTAGGCCGGCTGTATGCTTAACAGACGGACACACGCGCACCCACTGGCACTGGCGATGAGCACGGTGGTGACGTCACGTAGTAGTGTGAGGGCGGCAGGCGCTCGAGGCACAGAAGTACGGAGGTACTGGGGTACTGGGTACTGAGGTGCACGCTCGGGACGAGTGGCGGCTGTGGTACCATGCAGGTACACTTGTGGTAAAGTCACACACAGGTTACTTAGGCGGCGGCACTGCCTTAGTTCACTCTAAGTCACTCACAACGATCTTTGTCACCAGGGGTTACCTGATACCAGTCTGTTTCGCTCTGGAGATTTGTCACTTTAGGCTTCTGAACGATATATTCGCACTCGTGATTCTGGGCGAGTATGGTAGTATATCGTAGAGACGCTGAGTTAACTTGACGGTGAGGAATAGACGGTGTTCAGTCTATTGGCCGGTAGAACAGAACACGTCCACTTTGCTAGAGATCCCTCACAAGAATGCTTGAAGCTCAGGGCGTCTTGTGGCACACACAAGGGGATTACAATTTGACCAATGGCATTGCAGCAAATGGGCGGGAACCAATCATATTAGCTCGTTCGATGAGCCGTAGGAGAGGTGACGTCATGAACACGTCACGACCACGTCATAGCTGTTATTCACCATCTCGCCGGTTGACCCCCAGAGGTCAGACGCTGCTAGCGTCTCCCCTCTCCCACGCGGGCACCAGCCATGTACTCACTAACCCTTTGGTGGCAAGTATGCTTAACTCCCTGTATCTACTTCCTGCCTGGACATACGGCAGCCTCCATATTATGAAAGTGTTCCTGGTTAAGTGGGCATTCTGGAGATACCCAACATGCCAGGTCACTATCCTGGGTTAACAGAAATAGGACCTTGTGCACAAGATCGGTGCACTGTGCACAGCAATGAGCCATTCCAGTCAGCTGTGGGAGAATCTTGAGAGACACTCTCTCACAACACCCCCCACCAAAGATCGAGCCCACATAGTGGCGCTCGTTCAGACCTCACACCGCTGACGCACGTGCACAGTGCTGAGTGCACGTGGCGCGGCTGGGTCTAGCAGACCCTCGTTTTCTATACAGCTAGGCGAGGCGGGTCCTCGTCTAGACTATTCTCTTCTGGTAATTGAGGAATTTCTTCAGTCACCGGGTCACATGTGGCTATCTTGTTAGGTCTTGAGCAGGCACTGTGGTCTGATGGAGCTTCAGCTCTGGGTCGGCTCAACGCCTCGAAACCCTGAGTGGCGCTAGTCTGTCCACTGCCTCTCTCCACCTGTGCCATGCCTGAAACATCAGAGACACACTGGCAACCAGTGTCCGGTGATTCGCGTTGCATTTCCTCGGTCATGTCTCCCTCGTTCGATGTGTCGTTAATCACCCCTGACCTACTCAACCAGTCAGCACCAACGTTGTCGGCTCCCTTTATGTAAATCACGCGGAATGTGAACTGTTGAAGGAACAACACCCAGCGCATTATTCTAGGGTTTGCGTTTTTAAGCGTACCGATGTGGCTGAGGGGTTGGTGATCTACTTGAAACGTGAAACGCTTACCATAGAGATACTGGTAGAATTTCCTTACTCCGACGACAGCAGCAAGGAGTTCCTTTTCTACAGTGGAGTACTTCTGCTCAGCATCGCTCAATTTACGACTGGAGTACGCAGCTGGCCAGATTTCACCGTCGTACTCTTGCATGAGTACAGCACCAATACCTGTATATGTGGCATCTGTCCGGAGGATGTACTCCCTGGTAGAATCTGGTAGTCTTCAGATGGGTGCTTCAGTCAGCTTTTTCTTGAGCGTCGAGAATGCTGAGTTCTCCATTTCTGTCCAACGTACTCTAACCGGTGCACTCTTCTTGGTGAGATTAGTTAGCGGAGTTGCTATGGATGTGAAATTGGGAATGAAAGTTCTGTAGTAACCTGCAAGTCCCAGGAATGACTTAACCTGAGTCTTGGTGGCGGGTGGAGCGGCTTCACTGATCTTGGTGATCTTCTCAGGCAGCGGCCTGGTGAACCCTCCTCCTATCACGTGACCAAGGTACCTGACCTCCTTGCACCCCAACTCACACTTGGTGGGTTTTGCAACCATTCCTACTTCTCTTAGTCTTGCCAACACCTGCCTTAGCAATGTCAGATGTTCTTCCCACGTAGCAGAGTGGATGAGCACATCGTCCACGAACACTTCTACTCCAGTAATTTCCCCCAAGACCTTGCGCATAGTTCTGTTGAACACTGCTGGGGCGTTCACCAGTCCAAACGGAAGAACTGTGAACTGGAAGAGACCTTCGCTTGTCATGGAGGCAGTGCAGCACTTACTGTCTTCATCTAATGGAATCTGCCAAAATCCTTTTGTCAGATCAAGCTTGGAGAAATAGCAACTGGAAGCTAACCTCGAGAAGATCTCATTTTGATTGAACATCGGTTCAGCATCAAACTCTATGATGGAGTTCAGCTTCCTGAAGTCGAGGCAGATGCGCACACCTCCCTCAGGCTTCTTCACTAACACCATCGGGCTTGAGTACGGTGAGGTCGACTTCTCTATTACTCCTGCTTTAATCATAGATGCCAGTTCTTCTCTCATCTGTGGTACCAGGTGATGAGGAACAGGATATGGTTTTGTTCGCACCGCTTGCTGCTCTAGCAAAGGTATACGGTAACCCTCTACCTTTGCTACCTTAGTGACGTCAGAGAGTACCTCCTTGTACTCTGCTACCAGTCGAGTAACCTGGTCGACTTGATCTTCAGACAGCTGATCATCAACCTTAACATCTCGGTGTGTCTCTTCCTGCTGTTGATTGAAGAGACCTGGCTGACCTACCTCCTCGTCTGCGGTTATCACTGAGACACCGGCGATCGTTGCTGAGAGCAGAGGGTGGTCCATCGGCCTTGTCGATGTCGAGCCCCGCGGTCCTCTCCTGTTCTTACGTCTTACATGCTTCTTCGGCTTGTTGGATCCATCTGCAGGAGGGTCCTCGTAGCGTTTGAGCATGTGTTCCTTTACTTTCTGTCCCTCATTCTTCAGCTGGGTGAGGGTGTGGTCACTCCCTGTGATATCATCCCCGGGCGAGTCGTCCTTGGCATCAGCTGACTGAGGGCGGCTGCGCGCCTTACTCTCCCCCGTTTTCTTTGAGGGTGGACTTGGGCAATCAGAGATTCCTGGAACATTTCCCAATAAAAGTCCGTATATATTCACGTTCCTGTTGAACGGCACAGATTTTACCTTTGATGTAAGGTGTGTCGACCCATACATACACCTCCACCATCTCTTTAGTATAGCCATTTGGGAATTTGACATAGATATGTCTATCTGTCTCAGACCCTGGCTTTACTAAGCTTTTCCTCACCATGTGAGTAGTGGCGCCTTTGTCACGGAAGATTTTCGCCGATTTTCTGTTAACATTTCCGTCCACCACCTCAAGGGTCCAAGCTAGTGGATCCTTTCCAACGTTGGGATGATTCTTACCACTTGAGCTCACACCTGCTATGTAACCTGGCTTCGGTTTTACCTTGCAATCAGCTGCACGATGACCTGGCACATGTGCACAAGTGCTACAGGTGTAGCACTTGTGCACATGCTTCTTGGAGGAGTTTCCCTGCTCCCCCGACACACCAGTCTTAGGCTTAGCTCCCTCGCCAATACCTGTAGCATGATGCTTCTCGTGCGGCTTCACCCCTTTCACCTGTCTCCTGGCCACAGCCCACAGATCAGATTGCTTGGCCATAGACAGATTTGACACAATTTCTTGCTCTTTGAGCTTGACACGCAGAGACGATTTGCATGCTTCTAAGAACTGTTCACGAATCATCAGTTGATAGAACTCCATGCTCCCAGGAGCAGTCTCCATGAGTTCACAGTAACGGTTTAGACTCGATTCTAACCGCTGTAACATTAACACATATGTCTCTCCTTTTTAAAATTGAGCCCTACGGAAATTCTCTAGCATCCGGTCTGCAGTAATGCCAAAACCGTTCAGAAGCGCTGTTGTCAATGCCTCGTAATCTCCGCGCTGGTGCGGACCCAGACTGTGGTAGATGGTTAGTGCCCTACCCTTCAACAATGCACTAAGAGCGAGTGCCCACTTTGATCTTTCCCACCCGCAATCAGCGGCGTGACCTTCGAAACGCTTGATGTATGCATCCATCGAGTCGTCCCTCTCATCAAAGTTAGCTAGTTTAGGTAGTTTAACAGTCTTACCTTGTTCAACGTTAGTCTCTGTTGAACAACCACTTGTCTGGTCATCCTGCCTTGCTTGCAACTGCATGCGAGCTATGCATTCAATACTCTCTCGGTTCTGCTGATCAGTCCAGCGTTTGTTTTCTCTCTCCTGCTGATCAGTCCACAGTTTACTTTCTCTATCCTGCTGATCAGTCCAGAGTTTCATAGCTTGCTCTGCTACTTTATTCCCTTCGAATCCCAACCCCTTATCCTGGTTACGGTATTCCTCTAAGGTGAATAATTGCGAGCCTGTAATACCTACTCTTTGAGTTGGTGTCGTCCACAAGGACCTTTTGGGCTGAGATTCTTCCTCATAGAATCCCCCCAACGAAGTATTTAAAGGGCTAGATTCCCCCGTGACTCCGTTTTCTTCCGCAGCGCGCGTGATTCTGGTGACATCATTCTCGGTGACGTCACCCACGGGGGTCTATACCTCCAAGTTGTCTCTCACTGGGGTCTCTACCACTCTGTTATCTCTCACTGGGGTCTCTCCCCTAATAGCCTCATCCAGTGTGATGAGACTCGTGCACGCCACCTCAGCACTACCCTGCATGTGTGCTTGTAGCATCACCTCTTCCACGGCTCTCATGTGCTGTTCCACTCGTTCCTTACACTCTAGCTCAGTAAGAGTGTCGTAGTCGTCAGGTCTAAGAGCGGTCAAGGCCAAGTGAAGATGCAGGTAGCGCTGTTTGTACTCTACACACTCAGACATACTGGTGGTGTGTGTATCTATCAGGGTGTTAAACGTCCTCTGAATACTGCTTGCCACTTACGAATTTTCAGGGAAAAGTGCGAAATTTTACTGTACAACCTAGCTCATAGGTTCCAACTAAGCCCCACGATGGGCGCCAGATGTGGCGTGTTTAATTTTTGCTTTCACGACTACAATGCGTACGTCGTCAAAGTACATGTGGCAGACGCTTCACGAAGCGGTCGGAATTGCAGAATAGAAAATACGAGAGCAACCGTACAGGGCCTGGGAGCAAGGTCGAGTTAGAGTCCTTGAGGGTCTCTTCTCAGACTAGTCTCACCTGGTCCTGCTCCACGTTGATCGTTGGAATCTCCTCAATGATTTAACACTTTAAGGGACTCCTAGGGTCCTCATCACATTTATAGTTTGTGACTTATAGGCAACTCGGTGTTGAAGACACTTAGAGCTGAAGGCTTGTGTACTATTGGCAGTATTCAGAAGTGGTTCAACGGAAACACCGCATAAAGCTTAACAGTAGTTTATTTACTAACTTAACCACTAGCACACAGGGTGCTTGATTTAATTTAGATTGGCGTCAGCAAAGCTACGGTTATATTAGCGAGACTCTTGACGTCTGGCTAAACGACTCGTATCCACTCGTGGAGAAACACCTAACTTAACACAGTTGACAGCCAATCATTAACACGGCAACCTAACTGCCGGTATGCAAAGGGATCACAAGAGTTCCAACCGGATACTCGGTAATGATGATATGCAATAAATCAACAATTACACTGTCAATGGGACAGGCAATAACATGCACAATAATATTATCACACAATGACTAAATGTGTGGTGTATGTGAAGCTCACATTCACAGACTAGTGAAATGCAGTGATACCACACAGATAAGCACGTATTCACCGTCGATTCACCTATAACCTGTGACAGGTATGAGAAGGTGAGATCTGTGGTTGATCCCTCAGATCAACACAGACACAGTAAAACAATGACAAAATCTTGTACTTACAGATAGGTACCTTTTCCTTACTCACTCACTCACTCAGGCACATTTATACAAGCACTTGTAGGTGGCCTGACAGCTGGTTTCGCTCGTAGACACGGAGGGTACTTGCAGTAGGCCGAGCTGTATGCTTAACAGACGGACACACGCGCACCCACTGGCACTGGCGATGAGCAAGGTGGTGACGTCACGTAGTAGTGTGAGGGCGGCGGCGGGCGTTCGAGGCACAGAAGTACGGAGGTACTGGGGTACTGGGTACTGAGGTGCACGCTCGGGACGAGTGGCGGCTGTGGTACCATGCAGGTTCACTTGTGGTGAAGTCACACACAGGTTACTTAGGCGGCGGCACTGCCTTAGTTCACTCTAAGTCACTCACAACGATCTTTGTCACCAGGGGTTACCTGATACCAGTCTGTTTCGCTCTGGAGATTTGTCACTTTAGGCTTCTGAACGATATATTCACACTCGTGATTCTGGGCGAGTATGGTAGTATATCGTAGAGACGCTGAGTTAACTTGACGGTGAGGAATAGACGGTGTTCAGTCTATTGGCCGGTAGAACAGAACACGTCCACTTTGCTAGAGATCCCTCACAAGAATGCTTGAAGCTCAGGGCGTCTTGTGGCACACACAAGGGGATTACAATTTGACCAATGGCATTGCAGCAAATGGGCGGGAACCAATCATATTAGCTCGTTCGATGAGCCGTAGGAGAGGTGACGTCATGAACACGTCGCGACCACGTCATAGCTGTTATTCACCATCTCGCCGGTTGACCCCAGAGGTCAGACGCTGCTAGCGTCTCCCCTCTCCCACGCGGGCACCAGCCAAGTACTCACTGACCCTTTGGTGGCAAGTATGCTTAACTCCCTGTATCTACTTCCTACCTGGACATACGGCAGCCTCCATATTATGAAGGTGTTCCTGGTTAAGTGGGCATTCTGGTGATACCCAACATGCCAGGTCACTATCCTGGGTTAACAGAAATAGGACCTTGTGCACAAGATCGGTGCACTGTGCACAGCAATGAGCCATTCCAGTCAGCTGTGGGAGAATCTTGAGAGACACTCTCTCACACCGAGTTCTGTGTCCCAATGTATATCCCATAGGAATTTATTCATTTCCTCATAGTTTCCCTTTCGGTACGCCAGCCCTTCTCTTAGTAGCAAAGCCACACCACCTCCTCCTCTCCCTTTTCTCTCTTTCCTCACTACACAGTAGCCCTGTGGAAACACTGCATTTGTTATGATTTTCGTTAGCTTTGTTTCTGTGAGTGCTATTATGTAGTCTGTGTTTTCTTCTAGTGCCCATTCTCCAAGTTCACTGCTTTTTTTTTGTAATCCCATCTATGTTTGTGTACATCGCCTTGAAGCTCACTTTCTTCAGTTCATTTTCATGTCCCTTTCTTGGCGAGCATTCTGCTGGTGTGGGAAGCTGTTCCGTGGGTGAGAGGATCTGTGGTGTGGTTTGCAGGGTCTCAGAGGATTTTGGGGTGGAGGGTGGGGGTTTAAGGGAAGGGGGGACAGGTAGGGTGTGGGTTAAGGAGATAGGGGGACATGGAAGATACGGGGTGAGGGGGGGAGGAGGAATAGGGAGGGTATGGGATGAAGGAGGAGGAGGGACAGGGGGGGAAAGGTGGGAGGGGGGACATGATGGGAATGGGGATGGGGTGTCGGGGTCAGAATGGGGTGGGGGGGGAGGAAGGGTTGGGTGGGGGCAGGTAGGGTGAGGGGAAGGGAGGGTTTCTATGCAGAGGGGGGTGGTGGTGTTGCCCTCCCCTCTGGTGTTGCTGGGATGCTGGTTTTGGGTTCCCCTCTTGTCTCTGGGTCTATTGTTTTGGGGGCTGTGATTTCCTGGTTTGCTCCACTCTCCCTGCGCTTCCTCCTTGCCTCTGCTGCCCTGGCTCTCTCCTCCTTCGTCCTGTCCCTCTGCAGGAATACTTTTTTGTATCCCTCCACATGCTGCAGACGACTCATCCTTTCGAGAATATCCTCCTTCGTGGTTTCGTTTGTAAACACCACCTTTACAAGTCGGTTTCTGTCCTTGTTGTACCAGCCCAACCTGAAAACCTTCTCAATGTTATGTACAGCCCCTTCCATCTGTAACCCCTTCAGTAGCCCATGTACTGCCTCTCTATCCTTGCCATTCCATTCTTGCCTGTTGGATCCTTCCTGTTCTTTGATGCCTACAGCTACCACTGATCTTTTTCTCTCCAGCAGTTCAGTGGTGTTCCTTGCTGCTTCCTGGGATGTAGCTGCCTGCATCGCTACCTCCCTCACTGTGTCCAGTGCTTCTGAGCTCTTTTTCAGTCGTTCCGCAAATGTTTCAGGTACAGAGGCATTTCCTTCCAATGTAACATTCCCACCTTCCCTTTGGAAGATCTCAGTTTTATCCCAAAATGGTCTGCTATTGACTGTAACTGTGCCTTGGTGCACTCCTCCAGCACCTGCTCATCTCTAGTGTCATTGAACCTTGTTAATTTATCATCCTCCATCTTGTGCTATGAGTGATAACCTGTACCTGATACCTAATACCACTGCAACCTTTATCTTGATCGTTATCCTGGTCGCCAATGTCGGGGTTTATCGGCGAGCAACAGTATACTCAAGGTCACTCACTGTAGCCAAGCAGGTCTTCACTCTATCCTCGCGGCGCCACTGAACGCCAGGAGAATATCCCAGTCAATCCCAACTGGCCTCTGATCGAGAAGGAGTGGGAACACAACTTGTTCACTTAACTATTGTGTGCCCGCCCCGTCATGGGCTCTACTACTAACCACAATGTCGCCAACTGGTGTTTCCGGTGTCCAGTAACACGTCAGTGGTTTTGTTGAATTGTGGTAACAGTGGCAAGGACACACTCGATAGATCTGATATCAGGCAGGTATTTACTTCTATCACGATCTGCTGTCAGGTATTATATAGCCACAAGAAATATGGAGGGGATGATATAAACACCAATGTACTTTGTATTTTACTTAAAACTCATTCAAAGACATCACAAGATTATATCAATAAGCAAACGGCTGTCTCAGGCAGAAGTTGCTGGTTCCCACACATATAATCCCACACAGTTTTGGAAGTGATTGGTCCATTTTTGGTAGTAGGACGGGTGTTGTCTGGTGTAGTACCTGTGTGCTTGTTGGTAATTTGAATTCCAGTCTTGTGGGTATCTCCGTTCCCCTCTGTAATCCTGTAGTGGTTCCATCTGACTGTTCCTCTCTCTTATATTTACTACTCTGTTTCTGCCTTCCTCTAAAAAATTTCCAGTAGTGTCATATTGATCTTCCCGTCTATAACGCTCTGTACCTCTCACATGGAATTCCGGACACTGAAGATTGTAGCATTTTTTGTCCCTAATTGAAAATTGACATAATTTAGGGTGGAAGTATCTACACCCTGTTCCAAAACGGCATGTACCCCTCTCCAACATGTTCCTGCATTTTCGAGGATGCAGAAAATGGCATTTTGCTCCTAATTTTCCATATTTGCATATTCCTTTAGCGTAGAATTTGCAAATGTGTTCCGGTTTTGCGTTTTTCAAGGTATTTATATCTGTGACTGTCTTGTCTACCTCTTGATTGGAGCCATCTCCGTTTTTCGTCCCAATTCCTTCATCTATGCACTCTGTCTCACTGTTGCTCTCATCGTTTATATTATCTGGCTCTGCAATATTGCTGTTATTTTGTACCACAATCGTCTCCTCCTCCACACTACTGCTGCGGTTCTCCAAACTATCTGTTCCTGAGTTTTGGTCGTTATCCAATGTTGACTTTTCCCAGTCCGCATATATCACTGGTAGCCTGTCTGTGAATGATAATCTCTGTGACTCGGGAATGTTTTTCATCAGTTTAGTTATGTTCTCTAACATTAATCTGTCATCTTTGCTAACCCAGTAAATTCCTTGCCTTTTTATGCATCCTGGAGCTAATTCTGTACAGCCCAGGTGGAATCTTATGTTACAGATGCAGCACGTTACGCCTGCATTACGTCTTCCCAGTACTCCCGAACACTCGCCACACCTCTCCATTGTCTGGTGTATTGTGTTGTATTTGAGAGTCACTGTATGGATCACTTGTTGATGTCAGTCCTTTTAACTCTTTATAAAGTTATATGTATATATATTTATATGTTTAATATTTATAATATTATATGTATACCGTATATTAGTAATATTATGTATGTTATTTTGTTCAAGCTTTACGGCAGGTACTTAGCGTAGGGTAGCGAAGCTGGTCCCCGGTGAATACAGGTGACCTCTTGTGTCCCAGGTTGATGTCACCAGTTTCCAGTTACTCGATTTATAACCACTGATGCCGCCTCTTGCCACTATTCTATATTTCTAGTATTCTATTATTTCTAGTATTCTATCCGGAGACGGGGTAAACTGTTCAACTGACAGGACCCCCCAGCGCACGTCCGACCTCCTTGACGTGCTGTCTTAGACTGATGGCGCCAGCGCGGCGCGATGACCGGACCCCCCTTCCTTCGTGACGCCATATTCGCCACGGGAGGTTTTCATTGGCTCACTGTTCCACATCGGTGTCGGTGACCAATCTGGTGTCACTGACGTCACACAGTTTTGGCGGCAAAACAGAAGAGCCAGCGCCATATTGGCTTCCTAAAGGGCCTAAACCACAGGCCAAAATGCTCTTCTTTTACAAATTTCTCGGCACTCCGAGAACACTACATTCTCCCACAAATACCAAACTGATGCCTGGGACGTAGAGAACACTCGGGTAAAGTGGACATGACTCTTACTGCAGGCGTGGGAGAAATATAAGGGGGGGAACACCATCACACTAGTTGTACTCCCCTAGTTGTGCTTGTGGGGGTTGAACTCTGGCTCTTTGGTCCCGCCTCTCAATTGTCAATCAACTGGTGAACAGGCTCCTGAACCTATTGGGCTCTATCATATCTACACTTGAAACTGTGTATGGAGTCAGCCTCCACCACATCGCTTCCTAATGCATTCCATTTGTCAACCACTCTGACACTAAAAAAGTTCTTTCTAATATCTCTGTGGCTCATTTGGGCACTCAGTTTCCACCTGTGTCCCCTAGTGGGTGTGCCCTTTGTGTTAAATAGCCTGTCTTTATCATCCCTGTCGATTCCCTTGAGAATTTTGAATGTGGTGTTCATGTTTCCCCCCTAACTCTTCTGTCTTCCAACGAAGTGAGGTTTAATTCC
Organism: Procambarus clarkii; assembly: GCF_020424385.1. Lineage (NCBI taxonomy): Eukaryota > Metazoa > Arthropoda > Malacostraca > Decapoda > Cambaridae > Procambarus > Procambarus clarkii. Next base: position 71,394 of record NW_025563041.1, read on the forward strand.
CGTAGTCTCTCCTCGTAGCTCATACCTCTCAGCTTGGGTACTAGTCTGGTGGCAAACCATTGAACCTTTTCCAGTTTAGTCATATGCTTGACTACATATGGACTCCATACTGGAGCCGCATACTCCAGGATTGGTCTGACATGTGGTATATAATGTTCTGAAAGATTCCTTACACAAGTTTCTAAAGGCCGTTCTTATGTTAGCCTACCTGGCATATGCTGCTGATGTTATCCTCTTGATATGAGCTTCAGGGGACAGGTCTGGCGTGATATCAACCCCCAGGTCTTTCTCTCTCTCTGACTCTTGAAGTATTTCATCTTCCAAATGGTACCTTGTATCTGGTCTCCTGCTTCCTACCCCTATTTTCATTACATTACATTTGCTTGGGTTAAACTCTAACAGCCATTTGTTCGATCATTCCTGCAGCTTGTCCAGGTCTTCTTGAAGTCTCAAGCTGTCCTCCTCTGTCTTAATCCTTCTCATAATTTTGGCGTCGTCAGCAAACATTGAGAGGAATGAGTCTATACCCTCTGGGAGATCATTTATGTATATTAGAAACAGGATAGGACCAGTGACCTACTATACACTATGGAGAGTGGTAGGCAAAGTGCTCCTGCACACTCTTTCAATACCCATAGCAAGATTCCATCCGGCCCAACAGCTTTTCTCACATCCAGCTCCAATAGGTGCTTCTTGACCTCATCTCTTGTAATTTCGAACCTATCCAAGGTCACCTGGTTTGCTGCCACCTCTTCTAGCGCTGCGACATCTCCCTGTTCTATTGTAAAGACCTCCTGGAACCTTTTGTTGAGTTCTTCACAAGTAGGTGTAGGTGGAAGTAGGTGATTCTAGTTTCCCTCCCAATTCCCCTTTAGTCTGCTATATTATTTAGCCAGAGTATTTTGTATGTCATGAGCAAGGCTCACCTATGTCACAGTAAGGCACCAGTGTGAAGAGTGGGACTATAAAGAGTACTCACGATATCTATGATTATTATTGGTGTGTGCAGGCACCCGGAGTAATTGATGAATTTACTGTGTTGATAACGTCTTTCATGAGACTTTAATATGATCATTTAGCGAGAGAATATATATATATATAAATATGCCAGTATTTGGAGTTAGGCTATGTGCCCTGCAACTATGTTATCACCATTATTGATGTCTATGACTCATCCACATATATATATATATGTCTATGCTTGTGTATTCAATAATCATTCATGTGTGCAGTGATTAATTGTGTTATCGCCCACGGAAGGAATTACCGAGAACTCCAGTGATATATACTTGCATACGTTATCATTAAATGAAGGGCAGTATGTTATTCTATGATAGTGAGTTATTGTGTCTATTAATATAGAGATGTTTGATTGAGCTCAAAGATCAGTGCAGCGAAGTGTTTACGTGCTACTGTCGCAAATATTGTGTGTTCGAACTTCTAGTGATCTTTGAGAACTTAAAGAAACTGGTGCGTCACGCCACAAGCAAACAGATAAAATAACATTCGCGTGGTGGTAGTCGCCCAGCTGATTTTGACATTGACGTGAGGGGGAGCGTTGCCGGAACGTTTGTGGGGAGGAACGGCCACAAACACCTGCCAGTATGGGACAACACCTGAGCATTGGTGGAGCAGCAGGCACAGCGTTAAGCTGGAGATAATGAAGCTGCAGCTAGAAGCACAGCTGAAGCGTGAGGAGCGAGAAGCACAGCTGAAGCGTGAGGAGCGAGAAGCACAGCTGAAGCGTGAGGAGCGAGAAGCACAGCTGAAGCGTGAGGAGCGGGAAGCACAGCAGCGCAAGGAAGAGCGAGAAGCGGAAGCACAGCAGCGCAAAGAAGAGCGAGAAGCACAGCAGCGCAAAGAAGAGCGAGAAGCAGAAGCACAGCAGCGCAAGGAAGAGCGAGAAGCGGAAGCACAGCAGCGCAAAGAAGAGCGAGAAGCACAGCAGCGCAAAGAAGAGCGAGAAGCAGAAGCACAGCAGCGCAAGGAAGAGCGAGAAGCGGAAGCACAACAGCGCAAAGAGGAGCGAGAAGCACAGCTAAGACGAGAGGAGCACGAGCGAGAAGCTAGGCTGAAACAGCAGGAAATAGAAGCTAACAAGGATGTGGAGCTGAAGCGAGCTGAGCTAGGACTAGCTCCACCTGCTCTGCCACAGCAGGAAGACCGCCGAGTGAGGGAGCGAGATTTGCCGGTATTTGTACCAAACGAAGCTGAAGGTTTCTTCGACCACTTCGAAAGGGTTGCTACTTTGAAGAGGTGGCCGAGGGCGGAGTGGGTGGAGCTGGTTCAGGGTAGGCTCACCGGTGAAGCTCGTGAAGCCTACAATATGATCGACCTCCAAGAGTGCACCAACTACGATGCTGTAAAGAGAGCTGTGCTCCATTCTTTCAAGCTCACACCGGAATGTTACAGGAAGAGATTCAGGGAATGTACCCGTTCGCCAGGAAAGTCTTATGCGGAGACGGCGAGGGACATGGAGAGGAAATTCCTTAAGTGGCTGGAGTCTGAAGGAGCGAAGTCGGCTGAGGAGGTCAAGAGGCTTATGGTCATGGAGAAGTTTATGTCCGTGCTCTCTCCTGAGATCAGGGTGAGAGTAAAGGAGGCGGACATAAAGGACCTGAGGGCCGCAGCCGACAGAGCCGACATGCTGGAAGAAGCCTTACGCCCACGCAGAGAGGGACAGCACCGACTGCCCGTATACTCCGGAAATGGTAGAAATTATAGAAGGACGGACGGATGGTGGATAGGAGCGAGTTCTCCCAAGTCCCTCCTATCGAGTGGGGACAACAGAGGATCGAAGAGTGCTGTGGAGCCGGTAAAGAAGTACCAAGCTGAGAGCTCAGGAGCTGTTGCTGCGACAAAGGAGTCGACGGATGGTGCGAGGAAGACACACGGAGCGACGGCCTCTGGAGGCAGGGCCAAGGCGAGCGGTGGTGGATGGTCTCCGACTAGGAAGATCCGCTGTTTCAATTGCGGAATATTCGGTTACGTCGCGCGGGAATGCAAACGCCCTAAGCAGCGGGGGAACGTTGCTTTTTTGAGGGTCGAGGACCAGATGGCCGAGAGGGTGCGGGATGAACCCGTACTGAGTGGGGAGAAGAGAGTTCACCCATTCGTGTGTGAGGGAACCGTAAGGATGGGGGACGCAGACCCCATCCCGGTGAAGATATTAAGAGACTCTGGGGCAGATTTTACCCTGGTGAGCGAAACCCTGTTGCCCGAGGGTTACAAGAGTACCAGTGTGGGGGAGGCAAGTGTGACCACTGTGGGAGGCCCAGTGAGGATGCCCCTACACCAGGTGACTCTGAATTCTGATTATGGCTGCCAGACCCTTGTGGTGGGGGTCTGTGCATCAATGCCCAAGATGGAGGCACAAGTCATTTTGGAAAATGACGCATGTGGAGGATATGTCCTCCCGAATCTCGCGAAGGGCGAGGAGTGCATAGAGCACTATGAGGAGACGGGCGGAGTGTTAGACGCCTGTGGGGACGAGAAAGGAATCGCCACGGTGGCGTTCCCGGTTTGTGCTGTGATGCCGAGGCAATGCGAAGGGCACAGAGGGTGTGGATCTGATAGTGCTGACGAGGAGACGTCCGACAATCTGGAAATCGATCACCTCTTCATGGGACCCGGAGAACGAGTGGAGGGCGAAGGCAGCCCAGATGGCGAAGTACAGGTGACCCTCGCCAGTTCTCTAGGGGTGGACCGCACTCGTCTTGAAGAGTTGCAGCAGATAAAGTTCCCCGAGTTGATTCATGAGGCCAATGGAGGACGTGTTGGTCCTGAGAGGGCCACTCATTGTTACGTACAGGACGGCATGCTGATGAGAGTGTTCTGCACAGAGCAGGGAACTGAGTGGGATGAAGCAGTATGTCCTGCGTTGTTTGCCATGCGTAACGCAGTGGTAGGATCGTTAGGTTTCTCACCTTTCCAGCTGGTGTATGGACAAGGGGTGCAAAATCCTCTGTCCATGCTGAAGGAACAATGGACATCAGGAGTGACCGTAGAAACGGTCAACGGATATGTAAGGAGCGTTTCGCATTGGCGGCAGGAATGCTGGTTGGAAATTAAACTCATCCGATGGGAAGACAACGTAGTAGCAGATGCCCTGTCCTGTATGCACTAACCAGACATGACTCTTATTTTATGGGGAGGGGTATGTGACGGTGTTCCCCCCGTTATATTTCTCCCACGTCTGCAGTAAGAGTCATGTCCACTTTACCTGAGCGTTCTCTACGTCGCAGGCATCAGTTTGGTATATGTGGGAGAATGTAGTGTTCTCGGAGTGCCGAGAAATTTGTAAAAGAAGAGCATTTTGGCCTGTGGTTTAGGCCCTTTAGGAAGCCAATATGGCGCTGGCTCTTCTGTTTTGCCGCCAAAACTGTGTGACGTCAGTGACACCAGATTGGTCACCAACAGCGATGTGGAACAGGGAGCCAATGAAAACCTCCCGTGGCGAATATGGCGTCACGAAGGAAGGGGGGTCCGGTCATCGTGCCGCGCTGGTGCCATCAGTCTAAGACAGCACGTCAAGGAGGTCGGACGTGCGCTGGGGGGTCCTGTCAGTTGGACAGTTTACCCCGTCTCCGGAGGACTTACGCATCATCTGTGGTCTGCCATCACCTGTGGGGTCTTCCTTCGTTCATGTGTTGGACCAGAGAAGGAATTGACAAGATATTGAGCAACAAGTGCTCCAGGAACAGGTGTTGTGCAAGAGTGGAGTCTAGGCAGCGACGTATGCGACGGCTGATAGCTCCACAGTGATGACGTAGTTGCTGGGCCAATCCTCCAGAGGGAATCAGTCCGACACGACACGTCAAGGTGGTTGGACGTGCGAAGATTGGTCCTGTCAGTTTGACAGTTGTTTCCCACTCCCGTGGATTTTACGCGTCACCCGAAGTCTGCCAGTACTCTGTGAGGTCTTCCTTTGTTCATGTGTTGGACCAGAGAGGGAATCGACGGGATATTGAGCAACAAGTGCTCCAGGACAGGTACTGTGCAAGAAGAAGTGAAGTCTGTGCAGTGACGTATGCGACGTCTGAGGCAGTTCACCCGTTTGTGACGGCGTAGTGGCTGGACCGAGTCACCGGGAAGCAGTGGAAGAAGAAAACTATTCGGGAATCCGAACGACTGCAGCCGAGACGTAGGCAGGCAGCCGTAGCTGGGAGGAGAAGTTGACGGCCGGGAGACCGACTCCAACCCTACAAGAAGTCGAGGAGGAGCACGGACCTGCAGTGAAAAGGCACGGAGACGACGCGCTTAAGGTGGGAAGTTGATTGAGTTCCTGGAGGACACGACAGTGTGTGTGTGGGGGCGTTCCCAACACGAGGCAGGAGCCAGGACCAGGAGCTACATCTCAACTCTCACAGGAGGATAGGTGGAAGTAGGTGATTCTAGTTTCCCTCCCAATTCCCCTTTAGTCAGCTATATTATTTAGCCAGAGTATTTTGTATGTCGTGAGCAAGGCTCACCTATGTCACAGTAAGGCACCAGTGTGAAGAGTGGGACTATAAAGAGTACTCACGATATCTATGATTATTATTGGTGTGTGCAGGCACCCGGAGTAATTGATGAATTTACTGTGTTGATAATGTCTTTCATGAGACTTTAATATGATCATTTAGTGAGAGAATATATATATATATAAATATGCCAGTATTTGGAGTTAGGCTATGTGCCCTGTAACTATGTTATCACCATTATTGATGTCTATGACTCATCCACATATATATATATGTCTATGCTTGTGTATTGAATAATCATTCATGTGTGCAGTGATTAATTGTGTTATCGCCCACGGAAGGAATTACCGAGAACTCCAGTGATATATACTTGCATATGTTATCATTAAATGAAGGGCAGTATGTTATTCTATGATAGTGAGTTATTGTGTCTATTAATATAGAGATGTTTGATTGAGCTCAAAGATCAGTGCAGCAAAGTGTTTACGTGCAATTGTCGCAAATATTGTGTGTTCGAACTTCTAGTGATCTTTGAGAACTTAAAGAAACTGGCGCGTCATGCCACAAGCAAACAGATAAAATAACATTCGCGTGGTGGTAGTCGCCCAGCTGATTTTGACATTGACGTGAGGGGGAGCGTTGCCGGCTTGGCGAGTTCATGATTATATGTGTGGGAACCAGCGACTTCTGCCTGAGACAGCCGTTTGCTTATTGATATAATCTTGTGATGTCTTTGAATGAGTTTTAAGTAAAATACAAAGTACATTGGTGTTTATATCATCCCCTCCATATTTCTTGTGGCTATATAATACCTGACAGCAGATCATGATAGAAGTAAATACCTGCCTGATATCAGATCTATTGAGTGTGTCCTTGCCACTGTTACCACAATTCAACAAATCCACTGACGTGTTACTGGACACCGAAAACACCAGTTGGCGACCTTGTGGTTAGTAGTAGAGCCCATGACGGGGCGGGCACACAATAGTTGAGTGAACAAGTTGTGTTCCCACTCCTTCTCGATCAGAGGCCGGTTGGGATTGACTGGGATACTCTCCTAGCGTACAGTGGCGTCGCGAGGATAGAGTGAAGACCTGCAGGGCTACGGTGAGTGACCTTGAGTATACTGTTGCTCACCGAGTAACCCCGACACTAGGTGAGTCAAGTGCTGGGACTGGGACCAATCCTCTTTCTAATTTACGTAAATGATATGTTTACAGGAGTGGAATCATACATGTCAATGTTTGCGGACGACCCAAAATTAATGAGAAGGGTTGTGACAGACGAGGATTGTAGGATCCTCCAAGAGGACTTAAACAGGTTGCAGAGAGGGTCAGGGAAATGGCTACTGGAGTTTAACACCAGTAAATGTAAAGTTATGGAAATGGGATCAGGTGATAGGAGACCAAAGGGACAGTACACAATGAAGGGGAACAGCCTACCTGTAACGATTCGAGAAAGAGACCTGGGAGTGGATGTGACACCTATTCTAACTCCTGAGGCACATATAAATAGGATAACGACAGCAGCGTACTCTACACTGGCGAAAAATAGAACTTCATTCAGAAACCTAAATGAGGAGGCTTTTAGGGCGCTTTACACTGCCTACGTGAGACCCGTCTTAGAGTATGCCGTGCCATCATGGAGCCCCCACCTGAAGAAACACATAAAGAAACTGAAGAAGGTTCAAAGGTTTGCGACGAGGCTTGTCCCAGAGTAACGAGGGATGGGATATTGAGAGCGTCTGCAGGAACTGAACCTTACGACACTAGAGAAAAGAAGGGAGAGAGGAGATATGATAGGGACATATACAATACTCAGGGGAATTGACAAAGTGGAAATAGATGAATGTTCACACGAAATAATAACAGAACGAGGGGACATGGGTGGAAACTGGAAATTCAGATGAGTCACAGAGATGTTAGGATGTTTTCTTTTAGCGTGAGAGTAGTGGAAAAATAGAATGCACTTGGGGAACAAGTTGTGGAAGCAAATACTATTCATACTTTTATTACTAGGTATGATAGGAAAATGGGACAGGAGTCATTGCTGTAAACAACCGATAGCTGGAAAGGCGGGATCCAAGAGTCAATGCTCGATCCTGCAAGCAAAAATAGGTGAGTACAAATAGGTGAGTACACACACACACACACACACACACACACACACACACACACACACACACACACACACACACACACACACACACACACACACACACACACACACACACACACACACACACACACACACACACACACACACAAAATTATGAGAAGGATTAAAACAGAAGAGGACTATTTGAGGCTTCAAGAAGATCTAGACAAGCTGAAGGAATGGTCGAACAAATGGTTATTAGAGTTTAACCCAACCAAATGTAATGTAATGAAGATAGGTGTAGGGAGCAGGAGGCCAGATACAAGGTATCATCTGGGAGAGGAAATTCTTCAGGAGTCAGAGAAGGAAAAAGACTTGGGGGTTGATATCACACCAGACCTGTCTCCTGCAGCACATATCAAGCGGATAACATCAGCGGCATATTCCAGGCTGGCCAACATACGAACGGCATTCAGAAACTTGTGTAAAGAATCATTCAGAACTTTGTATACCACATATGTCAGGCCAATCCTGGAGTATGCAGCCCCAGCATGGAGTTCATATCTAGTCAAGGATAAGACTAAACTGGAAAAGGTTCAAAGGTTTGCCACCAGACTAGTACCCGAGCTGAGAGGTATGAGCTACGAGGAGAGACTACGGGAATTAAACCTCACTTCGCTGGAAGACAGAAGAGTTAGGGGGGACATGATCACCACATTCAAGATTCTGAAGGGGATTGATAGGGTAGATAAAGACAGTCTATTTAACACAAGGGGAACACGCACAAGGGGACACAGGTGGAAACTGAGTGCCCAAATGAGCCACAGAGATATTAGAAAGAACTTTTTTAGTGTCAGAGTGGTTGACAAATGGAATGCATTAGGGGGTGATGTGGTGGAGGCTGACTCCATACACAGTTTCAAGTGTAGATATGACAGAGCCCGATAGGCTCAGGAATCTGTACACCTGTTGATTGACGGTTGAGAGGCCGGACCAAAGAGCCAGAGCTCAACCCCCGCAAACACAACTAGGTGAGTACAACTAGGTGAGTACACACACACACACACATGTCTTCATGTGGGTACTGAGTACCCACATGAGCCACAGAGACGTTAGAAGGAGCTTTTTCAGTGTCAGAGTAGTTAACGGATGGAATGCATTAGGCAGTGATGTGGTGGAGGCTGACTCCATATACAGTTTCAAATGAAGATATGATAGAGCCCAGTAGGCTCAGGAATCTGTACACCAGTTGATTGACAGTTGAGAGGCGGGACCAAAGAGCCAAACCTCAACCCCCGCAAGCACAATTAGGTGAGTACACACACACACACACACACACACACACACACACACACACACACACACACACACACACACACACACACACACACACACACACACACACACACACACACACACACACACACACACACTCACACACACTCACACACACACACACACACACACACACACATGAGGGCGCTCCAGTGGATAAGGGAAAAAGAAAAAGTCCAAAATCCTTTGGAAAAAGTCCAAAGGTATGCCTCTAGAGTAGTCCCAGAACTAAGAGGCATGAGTTGCGAGGAAAGGCTGCGGGAAATGCACCTTACGACCCTGGAGGACAGAAGAGTAAGGGGAGACATGATCACAACCTACAAAATCCTCAGGGGAATCGACCGGGTAAACAAAGATAAACTATTCAACACTGGGGGTGCTCGAACAAGAGGACACAGGTGGAAACTGAGTACCCACATGCGCCACAGAGACATTAGAAGGAACTTTTTCAGTGTCAGTAGTTAACGGGTGGAATGCATTAGGCAGTGATGTGGTGGAGGCTGACTCCATACATAGTTTTAAATGTAAATATGATAGAGCCCAGTAGGCTCAGGAACCTGTTCACCAGTTGGTTGACAGTTGAGAGGCGGGACCAAAGAGCCAAAGCTCAACCCCCGCAAGCACAAATAGGTCAGTACAAATAGGTGAGTACACACACACACACACACACACACATTACACACATACATAGTTTTAAATGTAAATATGATAGAGCCCAGTAGGCTCAGGAACCTGTACACTAGTTGATTGACAGTTGAGAGGCGGGACCAAAGAGCCAAAGCTCAACCCCTGCAAGCACAATTAGGTGAGTACAATTAGGTGAGTACACAGGAAATGTGTGTGTGTTCGATTTTTAGGAAATGAAGAACGAAATAAGCAACCTGAAAAGAGAGCTGACAGCAGCAAAGGAGGAGATTAGAGCCCTCAAAGAGAATGGTATCGAGGCTGAGAATTGGAATGACCCGGACAAAGCAGCAGTGAATGAAGTACTAAAGGCACTTGACATGGAAGGGGATGAGCATAGCATTGAGAAGGTTTTCAGGCTAGGTTGGTACAACAAAGACTGAGACCGAATGATAAAGATAGTGTTTACAAACGAGAGCACAAAAGAGAAGATCCTATCAAGGAAGAGCTCCCTGAAAAACGTGGGAAAATTCAAAAATGTATTCCTCCAGAGAGACATGACAAGGGAGGAGAGAGCCGTGGCGGCAGAAGCAAGGAAGAGGCGCAGGGCGAGAGGGGAAAACCAGGAAGTCACAGCTCCCAATACAACACCCCCAGAAGCGAGGGGGGAACCCACAACCAGCTACCCAGTAACACCAGAAGGGAGGACAACCCCGCCTCCCTCCTCTGCATAGAAAACCCCCCTACCCCAAACCCTCACTGCCCCCACTCAAATGTTCAGCCAAATCTCCCTCCCCCCACACCCAATCCCCACCCGGAATTGTCTACCCCTCCCCTCCTCCCGAGTCCTCCCCCCCCCCTTTCCTTCCCGTCCTCCCTCCCCTTTCACCCCATACCCTCCCTGTCCCTCCCCCTTCACTGGATCCCCCGCCCCTCATCCCAGTATCCTCTGAGACCCTGTTATCCACCTCACAGGTCCTCACACCCATGGAACAGCCTCCCCCAACAGCAGAACACTCACCAAGGAGGCGATTTGAGAAGGGACAGAAGAAAGTGAGCCTCAAAGCGATGTACACTAACATAGATGGAATTACAAATAAAGCAAATGAGCTTGGAGAATTGGTACTAGAGGAAAACCCAGACATAATAGCCCTCACAGAAACAAAGATCACGAAAACGATAACAAATGCAGTGTTCCCACAGGACTATTATGTTATGAGGAAAGAGAGGGAAGGAAGAGGTGGGGGTGGTGTAGCTCTGCTGGTAAGAAAAGGCTGGGATTTTGAGGAGATGGATATTCAGGGCTGTGAAGGTTTCAGTGACTACATAGCAGGTACTGTAACAAATGGAGGGAAAAAAAATTATAGTCGCAGTCATATATAATCCACCACCAAATGACAGAAGACCTAGACAGGAATATGATAGAAACAACATGGCCACCATTAACATAATAGAAAGAGCAGCTTCTGTTGCTAGCAGGAATGGATCTGGACTACTAATTATGGGAGACTTCAACCATGGGAAGATAGATTGGAAGAACAGAGACCCGCATGGAGGACCAGAAACATGGAGAGCTAAGCTGCTGGACGTGGCAACAAGAAACTTTCTAAGCCAGCACATCAAAGAACCAACAAGAATGAGAGGAGAAGATGAACCAGCAATGCTTGATTTGATATTTACCCTAAATGAATGGGATATAAGGGAAGTTAAGATGGAAGCGCCCTTGGGAATGAGTGACCACAGTGTATTGAACTTTGAGTACCTGGTAGAGCTAGGACTTATCTCCCCGAAAAATGAACTAGGAATCAAAAGGCTGGCATACCGAAAGGGGAATTATGAACAGATGAGAAGTTTCCTAAGTGAAATACCTTGGGACACAGACCTCAGAGACAAGTCTGTACAGGGTATGATGGACTATGTTACCCAAAAGTGTCAGGAGGCAGTAAACAGGTTCATCCCGGCCCAAAGGGAAAAATCCGAGAAGCAACAGAAGAATCCATGGTATAATAGGGCATGTATGGAAGCGAAGAAACTGAACAAAAAGGCGTGGAGGAACTTCCGGAATAACAGAACACCAGAAAGCAGAGAGAGATACCAGAGAACCAGGAATGAGTACGTCAGGGTGAGAAGAGAAGCAGAGAAAAATTTTGAAAATGATATAGCAAACAAAGCCAAGACCGAACCAAAGCTACTCCACAGTCACATCAGAAGGAAAACAACAGTGAAAGAACAGGTATTGAAACTTAGAACAGGCGAGGACAAGTATACAGAGAATGACAGAGAGGTGTGTGAGGAACTCAACAAGAGGTTCCAGGAGGTCTTCACAATAGAACAAGGTGAGGTCACTGTGCTAGGAGAAAGGGAGGTAAACCAGGCGGCCTTGGAAGAGTTCGAAATTACGAGAGAGGAGGTCAAGAGACACCTGCTGGATCTGGATGTTAGAAAGGCTGTTGGTCCAGATGGGATCTCACCATGGGTACTGAAAGAGTGTGCAGAGGCACTTTGCTTGCCACTCTCCATAGTGTATAGTAAGTCACTGGAGACGGGAGACCTACCAGAAATATGGAAGACGGCGAATGTGGTCCCAATATACAAAAAGGGCGACAGACAAGAGGCACTGAACTACAGGCCAGTGTCCTTGACTTGTATACCATGCAAGGTGATGGAGAAGATCGTGAGAAAAAACCTGGTAACACATCTGGAGAGAAGGGACTTCGTGACAAATCGCCAACATGGGTTCAGGGAGGGTAAATCTTGCCTTACAGGCTTGATAGAATTCTACGATCAGGTGACACAGATTAAGCAAGAAAGAGAGGGCTGGGCGGACTGCATTTTCTTGGATTGTCGGAAAGCCTTTGACACAGTACCGCATAAGAGGCTGGTACATAAGCTGGAGAGACAGGCAGGTGTAGCTGGTAAGGTGCTCCAGTGGATAAGGGAGTATCTAAGCAATAGGAAGCAGAGAGTTACGGTGAGGGGTGAGACCTCCGATTGGCGTGAAGTCACCAGTGGAGTCCCACAGGGCTCTGTACTCGGTCCTATCTTGTTTCTGATATATGTAAATGATCTCCCGGAGGGTATCGATTCATTTCTCTCAATGTTTGCGGACGATGCTAAAATTATGAGAAGGATTAAAACAGAAGAGGACTGTTTGAGGCTTCAAGAAGACCTAGACAAGCTGAAGGAATGGTCGAACAAATGGTTGTTAGAGTTTAACCCAACCAAATGTAATGTAATGAAGATAGGTGTAGGGAGCAGGAGGCCAGATACAAGGTATCATCTGGGAGAGGAAATTCTTCAGGAGTCAGAGAAGGAAAAAGACTTGGGGGTTGATATCACGCCAGACCTGTCTCCTGCAGCACATATCAAGCGGATAACATCAGCGGCATATGCCAGGCTGGCCAACATACGAACGGCATTCAGAAACTTGTGTAAAGAATCATTCAGAACTTTGTATACCACATATGTCAGGCCAATCCTGGAGTATGCAGCCCCAGCATGGAGTCCATATCTAGTCAAGGATAAGACTAAACTGGAAAAGGTTCAAAGGTTTGCCACCAGACTAGTACCCGAGCTGAGAGGTATGAGCTACGAGGAGAGACTACGGGAATTAAACCTCACTTCGCTGGAAGACAGAAGAGTTAGGGGGGACATGATCACCACATTCAAGATTCTGAAGGGAATTGATAGGGTAGATAAAGACAGTCTATTTAACACAAGGGGAACACGCACAAGGGGACACAGGTGGAAACTGAGTGCCCAAATGAGCCACAGAGATATTAGAAAGAACTTTTTTAGTGTCAGAGTGGTTGACAAATGGAATGCATTAGGAAGTGATGTGGTGGAGGCTGACTCCATACACAGTTTCAAGTGTAGATATGACAGAGCCCGATAGGCTCAGGAATCTGTACACCTGTTGATTGACGGTTGAGAGGCGGGACCAAAGAGCCAGAGCTCAACCCCCGCAAACACAACTAGGTGAGTACAACACAGGTGACACACACACACACACACTCACACACACACACACACACACACACACATCGATACCCTCTCCCGGAGGGTATCGATTCATTTCTCTCAATGTTTGCGGACGATGCTAAAATTATGAGAAGGATTAAAACAGAAGAGGACTGTTTGAGGCTTCAAGAAGACCTAGACAAGCTGAAGGAATGCGAACAAATGGTTGTTAGAGTTTAACCACACCAAATGTAATGTAATGAAGATAGGTGTAGGGAGCAGGAGGCCAGATACAAGGTATCATCTGGGAGAGGAAATTCTTCAGGAGTCAGAGAAGGAAAAAGACTTGGGGGTTGATATCACGCCAGACCTGTCTCCTGCAGCACATATCAAGCGGATAACATCAGCGGCATATGCCAGGCTGGCCAACATACGAACGGCATTCAGAAACTTGTGTAAAGAATCATTCAGAACTTTGTATACCACATATGTCAGGCCAATCCTGGAGTATGCAGCCCCAGCATGGAGTCCATATCTAGTCAAAGATAAGACTAAACTGGAAAAGGTTCAAAGGTTTGCCACCAGACTAGTACCCGAGCTGAGAGGTATGAGCTACGAGGAGAGACTACGGGAATTAAACCTCACTTCGCTGGAAGACAGAAGAGTTAGGGGGGACATGATCACCACATTCAAGATTCTGAAGGGGATTGATAGGGTAGATAAAGACAGTCTATTTAACACAAGGGGAACACGCACAAGGGGACACAGGTGGAAACTGAGTGCCCAAATGAGCCACAGAGATATTAGAAAGAACTTTTTTAGTGTCAGAGTGGTTGACAAATGGAATGCATTAGGAAGTGATGTGGTGGAGGCTGACTCCATACACAGTTTCAAGTGTAGATATGACAGAGCCCGATAGGCTCATGAATCTGTACACCTGTTGATTGACGGTTGAGAGGCGGGACCAAAGAGCCAGAGCTCAACCCCCGCAAACACAACTAGGTGAGTACAACTAGGTGAGTACACACACACACACACACACACACACACACACACACACACACACACTGAAGGCACTAGACATAGAAGGGGCTGAGCATAGCATTGAGAAGGTTTTCAGGTTAGGCTGGTACAAAAAAGACCGAGACCATGTGTTAAAGATAGTATTTTCAAACGAGAACACAAAGGACACGATTCTAACAAAGAAAAGCCACCTGCAACATGTGGGAGAATTCAAAAAAGTATTCCACCAGAGGGACATGACGAGGGAGGAGAGGCCAAAATCCAGGAAACCACACACAACACACACCCACACACACACACACACACACACAGCTACCCAGTAACACGAGCGGGGAGGGCAACCCCACCACCCTCCTCTGCAAATAAAACCCACCTTTCCTTCCTGTTCTCCCGCCCCATTCACCCCATACCCTTCCTGTCCTTCCCCCTTCACTTGACCTCCCACCCCACATCCCAGTATCCTCTGCAACCCTGGCATCCACCTCACAAATTCTCACACCCATGGCACAGCTTCCTCCACCAGCAGAACATTCACCAAGGAGGAGATTTGAGAAGGGACAGAAGAAATTGAGCCTCAAGGCAATGTACACTAACATAGATGGTATTACAAGTAAGGCAAATGAACTTGGAGAATGGGTACTAGAGGAAAACCCAGACATAATAGCTCTCACAGAAACGAAGCTGACGAAAACAATAGCAAATGCAGTGTTCCCACAGGACTATTATGTTATGAGGAAAGAGAGAGAAGGAAGAGGTGGTGGTGGTGTAGCTCTGCTGGTAAGAAAAGGCTGGGATTTTGAGGAGTTAGTTGTTCAGGGATGTGAAGGTTTCAGTGACTACATAATAGGAACAATAAAAACTGGAGGGCAAAAAATTATAGTCGTAGTCATATATAATCCACCACCAAATGACAGAAGACCCAGACAGGAATATGATAGAAATAATATGGCCACCATTAACATAATAGAGAGAGCAGCTTCTGTTGCTAGCAGGAATGGATCTGGACTACTAATCATGGGAGACTTCAACCATGGGAAGATAGATTGGGAGAACAGAGACCCGCATGGAGGACCAGAAACATGGAGAGCTAAGCTGCTGGACGTGGCAACAAGAAACTTTCTAAGCCAGCACATCAAGGATCCAACAAGAATGAGAGGAGAGGATGAACCAGCAATGCTTGATCTGATATTTACCCTAAATGAGTGGGATATAAGGGAAGTCAAGATGGAAGCACCCTTGGGAATGAGTGATCACAGTGTATTGAACTTTGAGTACCTGGTAGAGCTCGGAATTATCCCCCCCGAAAAAGAACTAGGAAACAAAAGGCTGGCATACCGAAAGGGAAATTATGAGATGAGAAGCTTCCTAAGGGAAATACCTTGGGACACAGTCCTCAGAGCTAAGTCTGTACAAGATATGATGGACTATGTCACCCAAAAGTGTCAGGAGGCAGTAAGCAGATACATCCCGGCCCAAAAGGAAAAATCCGAGAAACAAAAGAAGAATCCATGGTATAATAGGGCATGTATGGAAGCAAAGAAACTGAACAAAAGGGCATGGAGGAACTTCCGGAATAACAGAACACCAGAAAGCAGAGAGAGATACCAGAGAACCAGGAATGAGTATGTCAGGGTGAGAAGAGAAGCAGAGAAAAGTTATGAAAATGATATAGCAAACAAAGCCAAGACCGAACCAAAGCTACTCCACAGTCACATCAGAAGGAAAACAACAGTGAAAGAACAGGTAGTGAAACTTAGAACAGGCGAGGACAGGTATACAGAGAATGACAAAGAGGTGTGTGGTGAACTCAACAAGAGGTTCCAAGAGGTCTTCACAACAGAACAAGGTGAGGTCACTGTGCTAGGAGAAAGGGACGTAAACCAGGCGGCCTTGGAAGAGTTTGAAATTACGAGAGAGGAGGTCAAGAGACACCTGCTGGATCTGGATGTTAGAAAGGCTGTTGGTCCAGACGGGATCTCGCCATGGGTACTGAAAGAGTGTGCAGAGGCACTTTGCTTGCCACTCTCCATAGTGTATAGTAGGTCACTGGAGACAGGAGACCTACCAGAAATATGGAAGACGGCGAATGTGGTCCCAATATACAAAAAGGGCGACAGGCAAGAGGCACTGAACTACAGGCCAGTATCCTTGACTTGTATACCATGCAAGGTGATGGAGAAGATCGTGAGAAAAAACCTGGTAGCACATCTGGAGAGAAGGGACTTCGTGACAAATCGACAACATGGGTTCAGGGAGGGTAAATCTTGCCTGACTGGCTTAATAGAATTCTATGACCAGGTGACACAGATTAAGCAAGAAAGAGAGGGCTGGGCGGACTGCATTTTCTTGGATTGTCGGAAAGCCTTTGACACAGTACCGCATAAGAGGCTGGTACATAAGCTGGAGAGACAGGCAGGTGTAGCTGGTAAGGTGCTCCAGTGGATAAGGGAGTACCTAAGCAATAGGAAGCAGAGAGTTACGGTGAGGGGTGAGACCTCCGATTGGCGTAAAGTCACCAGTGGAGTCCCACAGGTCTCTGTACTCGGTCCTATCTTGTATCTGATATATGTAAATGATCTCCCGGAGGGTATAGATTCATTTCTCTCAATGTTTGCGGATGATGCCAAAATTATGAGAAGGATTAAGACAGAAGAGGACTGTTTGAGGCTTCAAGAAGACCTAGACAAACTGAAGGAATGGTCGAACAAGTGGTTGTTAGAGTTCAACCCAACCAAATGTAATGTAATGAAGATAGGTGTAGGGAGCAGGAGGCCAAATACAAGGTATCATCTGGGAGAGGAAATCCTTCAGGAGTCAGAGAAAGAAAAAGACTTGGGAGTTGATATCACGCCAGACCTGTCTCCTGCAGCACATATCAAGAGGATAACATCAGCGGCATATGCCAGGCTGGCCAACATACGAACGGCATTCAGAAATTTGTGTAAAGAATCATTCAGAACTTTGTATACCACATATGTCAGGCCAATCCTGGAGTATGCAGCCCCAGCATGGTGTCCATATCTAGTCAAGGATAAGACTAAACTGGAAAAGGTTCAAAGATTTGCCACCAGACTAGTACCCGAGCTGAGAGGTATGAGCTACGAGGAGAGACTACGGGAATTGAACCTCACTTCGCTGGAAGACAGAAGAGTTAGGGGGGACATGATCACTACATTCAAGATTCTCAAGGGAATTGATAGGGTAGATAAAGACAGGCTATTTAACACAAGGGGCACACGCACAAGGGGACACAGGTGGAAACTGAGCGCCCAAATGAGCCACAGAGATATTAGAAAGAACTTTTTTAGTGTCAGAGTGGTTGACAAATGGAATGCATTAGGAAGTGATGTGGAGGAGGCTGACTCCATACACAGTTTCAAGTGTAGATATGATAGAGCCCAATAGGCTCAGGAATCTGTACACCTGTTGATTGACGGTTGAGAGGCGGGACCAAAGAGCCAGAGCTCAACCCCCGCAAACACAACTAGGTGAGTACACACACACACACACACACACACACACACACACACACACACACACACACACACACACACACACACACACACACACACACACACACACACACACACACACACACACACACACACACACACACAGGATACAGAATAGGAGATGAAGTACTTAATGAAACGAACAGAGAGAAAGATCTAGGAGTTGATATCACACCAAACCTGTCTCCTGAAGCCCACATAAAAAGAATAACGTCTGCGGCATATGCGAGGCTGGCTAACATCAGAACAGCGTTCAGGAACCTGTGTAAGGAATCATTCAGAATCTTGTACACCACATATGTAAGACCAATCCTGGAGTATGCGGCCCCAGCATGGATCCCGTACCTTGTCAAGCACAAGACGAAGCTGGAAAAAGTCCAAAGGTATGCCACTAGACTAGTCCCAGAACTAAGAGGCATGAGTTACGAGGAAAGGCTGCGGGAAATGCACCTTACGACACTGGAAGACAGAAGAGTAAAGGGAGACATGATCACAACCTACAAAATCCTCAGAGGAATCGACCGGGTAAACAAGGATAAACTATTCAACACTGGTGGGACGCGAACAAGGGGACACAGGTGGAAACTGAGTACTCACATGAGCCACAGAGACGTTAGAAGGAACTTTTTCAGTGTCAGAGTAGTTAACGGATGGAATGCATTAGGCAGTGATGTGGTGGAGGCTGACTCCATACACAGTTTTAAATGTAGATATGATAGAGCCCAGTAGGCTCAGGAATCTGTACACCAGTTGATTGACAGTTGAGAGGCGGGACCAAAGAGCCAAAGCTCAACCCCCGCAAGCACAAATAGGTGAGTACAAATAGGTAAGTACACACACACACACACACACACACACACACACACACACACACACACACACACACACACACACACACACACAAAATATTTATTTGGTGTTGGATGTAAAGGACTAGACACGCTTTGCATGTTGACCAATCCACACACTAGAAAATGAAGGTACGACGATGTTTCGGTCTATCCTGGACCATTCTGAAGTCGATTGCGCTTTATATTTCAAAACTGATATTTATTTTGGACAGTAGATAGCTGATTTTCCACGTTACGTTGCATTGTGAGTAACAAGGTCTAAAAATCTGTCACACAGTAATAATTATTTTGTAATGAATGAAGTTGAGATGGAGATTGACTAGGCAACCTTTACATTTAAAAAATATATATTTTTTGGACATCAGAAAGCTGATTTTCCGCAAGGCGTTTTTGATGTTTTTTTGGTTTTGAAAATAATTGACAGTTTAGACCAAGTTTAGTGAGGTCGTGTTGGTCCTTAGTAAGATCGTAAGTTGTGAGGTTTATGTAGCCACTCTTTGGACGAGGGATCTTTAACTGTCCATCGTTTAGGGCGGTCAATTTTCGGAGGGTCTTAGTTTCTAAATAGGTTTTGTGTTGTTGTTTTAGTTTGAGTAGTTCACTGTTGATGGTGTGCTTGAGTTGGTTGGAGATATCGTACTGGATCCATTAATTTAACTGTGGTTCAGATTGCTCTGGAAGGGTTTGGAGGGCTTCCTTCTTCGTGTTAAGTTGATGCTGTATGAGATCTTCTTATCATGAGGTTATCTTGAGTTGATTTCGGGGCTTTAGTGTCCCCGCGTCCCAGTCCTCGACTAGGCTTCCACCCCCAGGAAGCAGCCCGCGACAGCTGACTAACTCCCAGGTACCTATGTACTGCTAGGTAACAGGGGCATAGGGTGAAAGAAACTCTGCCCATCGTTTGTCGCCGGCGCCCGGGATCGAACCCGGGACCACAGGATCACATGTCTAGCATACTGTCCGCTCGGCCGGTCGGCCCCCAACATCTTGACTACATATATCTCTAAACTCTGTGTTGCAGACTGCTGGGTCATGTGGAGTTATGTTGGTGAATACTGGCAGCAGGTATTCATTTATACATGTTGCACTGAATATGATTGCATATTCTGTATTGATTATTTTCTTGTTTAGGGCTTCTATCCCTCTGAACAGTGCTCTTACATCTTGGTTTAATTGGAAGAGAAGTTCTCCAAAAGTCATCTTCGTTTAGTGATCTGTACACAGATAATAGCCCTCCCCTTCCCCTTTTCCCATCCACTTCTCCTTCCCCTTACCTCCTGTCGTTCGCCTTTCCTTCTCCTGTTCACCCTCCCCTTCCTTCGAGCCGACATCGGTCATAAACACGTCACGGGCAAGGAAGGGACACTGTCCAGGCGTCTCAGGCCATATCTAGGGGAAGAGGAGGGTTATGAGTTGTGTACAGATCACTACATTCGTTCGAGGTAAAGAAAAATCAATAGATAAATGTAGACTGTATTACACTTGTTATAAAATTACTCACCGTTTCGAACCTACTTGGTTCATTCTCAAGTGATTTTAAAGTACAAAGTACAGGGGATAAAGTACAGGCACTCAGTATAGTGTGGAGGAAGAGCTTGGACACGGGGGAGATACCAGATGCACTTAAAGTAGCAGACATAGCCCCTCTAAACAAGGGAGGGAGCAAAGCATTGGCAAAAAATTATAGACCAGTCGCACTAACATCGCACATCATAAAAGTATTTGAGAGAGTGATTAGGAGTCAGGTCACCAATTTCATGGAGACCAATGACCTTCACAACCCAGGCCAACATGGATTTCGAGCGGGAAGATCGTGCCTTTCACAGCTACTTGAGCACTACGACAAAGTCACTGAGGCATTAGAAGAGAAACAGAATGCTGATGTGATATACACGGACTTCGCAAAGGCTTTCGATAAATGTGACCATGGCGTGATAGCACACAAAATGAAGTCAATGGGAATAACCGGTAAAGTAGGACGCTGGATACTCAGTTTTCTATCAAACAGGACTCAGCGAGTAACTGTCAACCATATAAAATCTAGTCCATGTGCAGTGAAAAGCTCTGTACCTCAGGGTACAGTCCTTGCACCGCTGCTTTTCCTTATTCTCATATCAGATATAGACAAAAATACAAGTCACAGTTTCGTATCATCCTTTGCAGATGACACAAAAATCAGTATGAAAATTACCTCGGCTGAGGACATTGAAAAACTTCATGCTGATATTAATAAAGTTTTCGACTGGGCATCAGAAAATAACATGATGTTTAACAGTGATAAATTCCAGGTACTCAGGTACGGTAAAAATGAGGACCTTAAACATAATACAGAGTACAAAACACAATTAAATGTACCCATAGTAGGAAAACAGCATGTAAAGGATTTGGGAATAATAATGTCTGACGACCTAACGTTTAAGGAGCATAACCAAGCAAATATTGCGACAGCCAGAAAAATGATAGGATGGATTACGAGAACTTTCAAATCCAGGGATCCCATCACAATGGTTGTACTCTTCAAGTCACTTGTGTTGTCCCGTCTTGAGTACTGCTCAGTACTCACTTCCCCCTTCAGAGCAGGAGAGATTGCTGAAATAGAGGGAATACAGAGAACATATACGGCACGCATAGACGCAATAAAGCACCTAAATTATTGGGATCGTCTCAAAGCCCTCCAAATGTACTCACTAGAAAGAAGACGAGAGAGATATCAAATAATATACACCTGGAAGATACTGGAGGGCCAAGTACCAAATCTACACAGTAAAATAACAACGTACTGGAGTGAACGACATGGAAGAAAATGTAGAATAGAACCAATGAAGAGCAGAGGTGCCATAGGCACAATCAGAGAACACTGTATAAACATCAGAGGTCCGCGGTTGTTCAACGTCCTCCCAGCAAGCATAAGAAATATTGCCGGAACAACCGTGGACATTTTCAAGAGGAAACTAGATTTATTCCTCCAAGGAGTGCCGGACCAACCGGGCTGTGGTGGGTATGTGGGCCTGCGGGCCGCTCCAAGCAACAGCCTGGTGGACCAAACTCTCACAAGTCGAGCCTGGCTTGGGGAGTAGAAGAACTCCCAGAACCCCACCAACCAGGTAACCAGGTATATTGGATTTATACCATTAGGGGGGGAGGGTGTCAAGTGTAGACAAAGTAGACCAATACAAATGGGTCAAGAATAAGGCATAAAGGGGAGAAAAGTAAGGCGTTAAAATTTGAAGAAAAAGGCGAAAATAGGTCCCAAAGCACGTCAGGCCCATGATTCACGTGAATTGCTCATAGCATGTTGAGCAATGTCTTCTATGTTGGCATCTTCATGTTCCGGGCTTGTTCTTACTCTCATGGTGGGTAGATGAATAGTTCCATAATTTGGGTATTCTTGGTAGATTTTTCCGTTTTTATGTGGATTGCTTCAAAAATTTGTAATCTTCTTACATATTGGGTTATGTCTATTATACAAGTATTTTTATGCAATCTATATAAATAAAAATGGAAATATTCGTTTGTTCATAATCGCTAATCTCCGGAATTTCTTCACTGATTGCTTTTAAATTTTCACACCACATTCCATTCTCATCAGAGCAGATTTTTATATACATATTATATAGATGTCACGTCTGTGACGGTAAAAAAAACATGCTTTTTCTGAAAAACAGTGTTTCATGTGAGGGAAATCTTCGAAACCTCTTTACTGATTGCGTTGAAATTTTGACACAACGTTGCATTCGAATAGGCGCATCTTTTTATATACCTGCTATATACATGCCTCACCTGTGACAAGAACAAACATGCTCATTTTGAAAAACAACCCCCATCTGTTGGTCGTATGAGCAACACACGCTATAATCTCTGCAAGTTCTTCACTGATTGTTTTGAAATTTTGACACAACGTTGCATTCGAATAGGCGCGTTTTTTTACATGCCTACTATATAGATGCCACCCCTGTGACAGGTAAAAACATGCATTTTTGAAAAGCAGCGCCATCTGTTGCACATAAGATCAACACATGCTTTGCTAAATATGTTACGATTCCATTTCAATGTTTCTGATTTCATTGATAAATGGAATTTTCATAAATTTCGATTTATATTACTTTTGATACAATTATTTTGTGTGACATTGCGTTGGAATTGAGCTGTGTTCTTAACCATACTGTTCATATCTTGTGTATAGTTTATTTTTCTATTTTTTCGTTATTTTTCATTTCGTTTTTTTAACTTTTTTTCTTATATTTCTGTGATGGGGACATCTGGGGCCAGATTCACGAAGCAGTTATGCAAGAACTTACGAAAGTGTACATCGTTCCTCAATCTTTGATGGCTTTAGTTGCATTTATTAAACAGTTTACAAGCATGAAAACTTGTCAATCAACTGTTGTTATTGTTAAAAACAGCCTCCTTGTGCTTTGGAGCTCATTAACTGTTTAATAATTGTAAACAAAGCTGCCAAAGATTGAGAAGAGATGTACAGTTTCGTAAGTGTTTGCCTAACTTCTTTGTGAATCTAGCCCCAGATCATTTGATGTTCCCAATTTTCTGATGGGAACATCTGATCATTTGATCATCAGACTAGGGAGTGGGGAATGGTGGGGAGGACGAGGGGACAGGGGACTTGGGGATGGTTGGGAGGACGAAGGTACGAGGGAGGGGGGAATGTTGGGGAGGACTGTGAGACAGGGGAAGGTTGCTGTGACTCAGCAACGCATATGCGTTGCTGAACCACAGCAACGCGTGGCCGGGTACAGCTAGTAGAAAATAAAGTAATTGTTACATACATAGTGATGGGTGTGCATTCTCGAAGATGTAGAAGCTACAGCAAAATCAGATTATTAACAAAGGAGATAAAATACCACAAATCTATAAAAAAAAATTGTCCTCCCCCCTAAAAAAATGGACATTGGTGATATTAACAAATATTGACATTGGGCAACGTAATTATATGATATAACAATATACATCATAATTCCATATTCATTTTTAATTGTGTTATCTGCCCATTTTTGGGCAAATAGTCATATAAAATCCATTTTGGGATGAAATGGTTTCATCCATTTTTGGTATTGGGATGAAACTTTCACGATGCTGTTGCCAAAAAAATCGTGATTTGTGTAACGCTTTCAATTAATTTGTATTATATTCGAATATTTTTTGAGCTCCTTGCCCCTTTATTTTACTTCCAGCTTGCCCTTGCCTTCCTGAAATGTAACAACTCCATTCTTATCCTTCCTTCCGACAAAGGCAATTCGGTGGTTGTCCTTGACCGTGTGGACTACCTCCAGAGAGCAAATGTCCTACTTCCCTGACTTCTAACTTATTGGATTGCCATAAAACTTCCTTCAACCGCAAACTAAGACAGCTCTCTCGTCTTTACCCTTCTGACTTCGATCTTATTAGTCGTTTTCGAGTCATCTGTCCTTCTCTTCCTTATATGTACGGTCAACCTTAAGACTCATAAACCTTGTGCTCCTCTTCGCCCTATCATTTCTTCCAGGGGGCTCTATCGACTACCATCTTGCCTCCTGGCTAGCTAAAACTCTGATTCCTTACCTTGGCAATTTTTCTCCTGCCCACCTTTGCCACTCTCAGGACACTCATAGAAAGACTGCGCCTGCAGCCCTCTTGTAAGATGCCTAGTGTTGATGTCGACTCTCTGTTCACTAATGTTCCCCCTCGTTGACGTTCTCTCTTTCCTTAGACAGAAGGCGACTGAGGGCCTTCTTCCTCTCTTGCTTCCCACTGACGTTTTCCTCGAACTCATCAGACTCTGTGTTGATTCTAACTCATTCTCTTTCAACGGTAAATACTTCTCAAAAATTTTAGGTTCCCCTCTTTCCCCTGTTCATGCTCATCTCTTATCGGAATACTTTGAAACTGTTCTTTTTCCCACTATTGATACTCGTCCCTCTCTCTGGCTTCGCTATGTTGATGATATTTTTGCTCAATAGCCTCATCTTTTATCTTGAGATTATCTTGAGATGATTTCAGGGCTTTTTAGTGTCCCCGCAGCCCGGTCCTTGACCAGGCCTCCACCCCCAGGAAGCAACCCGTGACAGCTGACTAACACCCAGGTACCTATTTTTCTGCTAGGTAACAGGGGCATAGGGTGAAAGAAACTCTGCCCGTTGTTTCTCGCCGGCGCCTGGGATCGAACCCAGGACCACAGGATCACAAGTCCAGCGTGCCGTCCGCTCGGCCGACCGGCTCCCCATGACCTTAGTCTTTTCCAGCTTTTCTTCTCCTCTCTTCACAATCTGGATCCTTCAATCCATTTCAAAGTTGAATGGGAATCTAATTCTCTCCTTCCTTTTCTTGATGTTCACGTTCACAGCTCTGTGTCCGGGTTCTTTTTCTCTGTCTACCGCAAACCCATGCTTAGTGGCATGTACAATCATTTCTTTTCCTACCATTCTCCTTCTGTTAAGAAAAGTGTCTTCGTCTCTCTGTTCCTCTGCGCTCTACACATCTGCGACCCTCAGTTTCTTGATTCTAAAATTTCCTTTATCTATAAATCTTTTTTTCCCCTTGGTTACCCTTTACATTTTATGAACTGTGCCTATTCTCAAGCAAAACGAAATTTCTTTCATCCTAAACCTGCTTCCAACACTAGCAGCAATGTGCTCCGCCTTCCCTTCATATCTAGTTCACACTGGTCCTCCTGCTTCTAATGTTGCTGGTGTCTACTCTATTTCTTGTTCGTCTTGTCCTCTCCAATATTTTAGTGAAACTGGGCATACACTTAATGACAAACTTAAGAACACAAAAGAAGTGTTAAGTTTACAGACACAAACAACGCTCTCTTCTGCCATTTTAGGGATTCTAATCATCCTATTGATTGGTCTTCCTCAAAAATAATCTTTCCTACCTCAACTCTACACAGACGCCATCTTGTCGAATCAGTTCTGATACACACCCTGGCCAACGTGAACTTGAATCCTGGCTTTGTTGCTGTTGACTCTTCCCTTTCACGGTATATACTCAAATGTTCTAAACTTTCTAACATACGTGACCTAACATAAGCCTGCCCTTCATTTTTCTCTTTTCTCTTTCTTTCTCTTTTTCTTTTTCTTTGTTCTCTCACGTTCCCATTATTATACCTATTATTACTCCCTTTATTACACCTTACCAACCGTACCTTTTCCCTTGCTCTTTTCTTCCTCTTAGATTTTCGTCTCCTCATCTCTCTTGCATTACTCATGCCCTTTCCTCCCTCGTCTCATAGAGCCAAAGTATCAGAAGGAAGATCCACTGCGATATGCCACAACAAGCCACTGGTTACTACTCATTCAAGCCTGGCAAAAATATTTCCAGAGACATTGCAGTAACCATACACAGACTCAGACTTGGTTACAAGTGCTGCTGGGAGGTAATAAACCCAATAGTTAAAGAGTGTCATATCTGTGGAACAGAAGCAGAGGCGCCCCTGTTACACTACTTACTGGAATGTGAAGCTACTGAAGACCTGCGGATCAAACTCAACATTAATCCAACAACAGCAATTGCATTAGATGCACATTCCACAGCGACTACAATGATTAGAAAAGCCGTAGAGGAATGGAACTCATTAGTGAGCTTTCTGCATCTATATCCGCCACCAAGATAATGTTATTAAAACAAGACTAAAACCAGTGCACTAAAACAGAAGAGAAAAAGAAACAGGGAAAAAGGAGGAATCCATACCAACATTTAAAACTTTGACCGAAATATGACAGTAACAAGGTTATCGCGAATAACCGAACTCAATTACGGGCTCACTATAGCCCGTGTTACATGGACATTTCGTTCTGAGTAGCTAAATCTAAAACGACAACAATAACAACTCGTCTCATCACAATCGACTTGATAATGGTCCAGGACGGACCGAAACGTCGTCGTCTCTTCAATTTCTATGTTTGGTCGCTATTTTTCAGCCACGTTATTGTGACTTTTCATCTGCATAATATCTTTATTAGTAATATTGTTTAACTAACATTGTCAACTCCTTTTTTCCTTGTCTGAAGCTTGTGTGATCATATAGCGACTTGGTTGATGAAGGATATCCTCAGTGAATCATATTCTTTTTTTGACAATGATAACACAATATTGCTCTCTTTTCAAGTAATTATACTAGTCATTATACATTATACTATTAACTAGTATGCAGCAGGATATCTTAAATTATAATAATATATTCAGGCGTAGCATCGTGTTGCTCATTCCTTAAACTGAAATAGTAAGATAACTAATGGTGGTGTTCAGAGCATCTGTGAAGGTCGTTGTTAATTGATGACGGCAACGATGTTCCTCATGCCTCCATCAGCCATTCTCAAATTTCATCAGTTACATACCATTTATGGTTATATGGGTTGAATGGTGATGGCAACAATATTTCTCTTTAATTGAGCTAATATTGCCAACATTATATAGCCAAGGTTTATGGTGTACGATGCTTATAAAGGTTATATTGGCTAACTGACGATGACAAGACTGGAGCTATAGGTCCACCCTAGTAAAGTCAGCTATTGTTTCATAATGGTCTTCTTCTGTTAATAATAATAATGCAAATAATGAAAATAAAAATAATAATAATAATAATAATAATAATTAGGGGAAAGTACATAAATACTAAATGGGATACAAATGACAATCCCCATACCCCCTCAGGCAGGGAAAATGATCGAGGGACATCACCACAGACAGGGACAGGGAAGAATGGTGCATACTACCTGTGAATGGATCAGCCAGACATTAAGGGGATTCAGCAGTGACCTGCAGGAAATGCAAGCATTAATACATAGCCAAAAAAGTGAGTTGGAGGAAGCCAAGGAGAAGTTAAAGAGACTGAGGGAAAAATCAGAATTCAAACCAGTACAGCAGCCCGTCCTCCACTGTTTATGACAGTAAGAAAGTGTACTTATTACACTTAGTATTAAATCGTACTGTCAATTTGGAGGATGGGTTGAGTACAGGGTATGCAACCTCCTGGAGACAGGGTACGAAGCTGATGGAGGGCGCCTTCCAGGGGGGCTCTCGTTTGCACAAATACTGCAAAACATCCAAAGTGCCAAGCCTGCTTTAGAGGCAGAAGCTATGAAAGCAGCTACCTCACAGGAAGGTGCAAAATGCACTGAACAAATGTTGGAAAGGAAAAAAGCAGTTATAATTGTAGGAGTACAGGAACCAGAAGGATCCAGTCGGGAGGAGTGGAGAAGGGGGGACCGAGCAACAATAACAGAGATCTTGAAGAGATTGGATATGGAAGAGGCAAATGGCAACATAGAGAAGGTTTTTAGACTGGGCATCTACAAGAAGGAAAGGAAACGACTGATAAAGGTAGTTTTAATGAACGAGGCAATAAAAGAAAAAAATCCTATCCAGAAAGAGCAGACTTATGAGGTTAGGGGGATGTGATGACGTCTCTCTGCAAAGGGACATGATGAGGGAAGAGAGAAGGAAGGCTGCAGAAGCAAGGAGGAGACGCAAAGAAAGGGTTTAGAATATGGGAGTCACAAGACTCAAATCAGTAGCTCCAGGAACCTCAGAGGGGAGTGGGAATTCCCCCCCCCCCCCCACCAACAGGCCAGTAACCCCAGGGTTGTTTATAACAGAAGCCTCCCACCATCCATCTCCATAGCCATCCCTCAACAATCACCTGCACCTCCCCAGACAGTGAAGTTCCTCTTCAGACCATGCCCCCTCCCTGGTCTCTGACCCCAGGCCCACCACATTCCCCCCCATGCCTGTCTTCTTCCCCAACCCCTTCCACAGGTCCTCCCTGTTCCTGCACTCATTGACCTCCCCTGTTTCTCCAGCCCATGCCCTTCCCAGTTCCGCCACCCCAAGCTCTCCTTCCTACCCAAACCCCCCTTCCTCCATGACCCCACCTCTCCCCAGGCTCTCTTTCCATCCCTAACCCCCGGCCTCCCGGTCAACCCAACCCAGTCTCCCCTGCAAACCCCAACCCGTGATCTCCCACCACATGCCCCTCCTGCTTCATCATCCCATGCCCTAATTTACCCTCAACCCCCGACCCCCTCAACCACACCACCTAAGACCCTTCTAGCCCCCTAGGTCCTCCTTGCTAGGCCCTCACTCTTGCCCTCCAACTCCAGGAGAATCAATAGAAACTGAGAATAGACAGAGCTTCAATGTAATGTACTCGAACATAAATGGGATTACAAGTAAGACAACTGAACTTAGGGAAAGAGCACAGGAAGTAAACCCAAATGTAATTGGACTCAAAGAAGCAAAACTCTCAGTAATCATAATGAATTCAGTGTTTTCCCAGGACTACAGTGTAATAGGTAAAGAGAGGAAATGAAGGGGAGGAGGCAGAGTAGCTCTACTGATGAGAAAGGAATTGAGTTTCGAGGTGATGGTTATTCCGGGATGCAAAGGGTTCAGAGACTTCATAACAGGTATCATGACGATGGGAGGATCAAGAGTAGTAGTAGCAGTCATATATAACCCCACCACCAAATGAAAGAAGACCCAGGCAAGAGTATGACAGAAACAACATAGCAGTTAGCACTATAATTGAGAGAGCAACCTCTGCTGTCTGTAGAAATTGCTCCCATCTGCTCATAATTGGGGACTTTAATCACCGAAGGATAGACTGGGAAAACAAGGAACCACATGTAGGTGAGGAAACATGAAGAGCAAAACTGTTGGAGGTGGCGACTAGAAACTTTTTAAGTCAGCATGTCAAGGGTCCCAAGAGAATGAGAGGCAACGATGAACCAGCAAGATTCGACCTAGTATTTACTCTGAACGATTCAGACATAAGGGAAATCGGTCTCGAATCTCCCGTGGGAATGAGTGATCACAGTGTACTGTTGTTTGAGTGTCTGGTCGTACTGTTATCTTGAGTATCAGAGGAAAGACGGCTCAAGACATCATGGACTACATCACACAGAAGTGCAAGGTGGCCGCAGACAAGTTATCTTGAGATGATTTCTTTTTATCCCCGCGGCCCGGTCCTCGACCACTCCACCCCCAGGAAGCAGCCCGTCACACCCAGGTACCTATTTACTGCTAGGTAACAGGGGCATAGGGTGAAAGAAACTTTGCCCATTTGTTTCTGCCTCGTGCGGGAATCGAACCCGCGCCACAGAATTACGAGTCCTGCGCGCTATCCACCAGGCTACGACAAGTTCGTCCCAATCCAAGCAGAAATGAATGCAAATGAGAAACTCGTTGTTTATTCAAGGATGTAAGCTAGCAGATCCACTAAGTAAAAGCTCGTGGAGAAACTATAGAAACAACAGAACATTAGAGAGCTGAGAAAGATACCAGAGCGTCAGGAATGAATACATCAGGGTGAGAAAAGAGGTAGAGAGGCAATATGAAAATGACAGAGCGAGTAAGGCAAAGACTCAACCCAAACTGCTGCATAGCCACATCAGGAGGAAAACAATAGTGAAGGAACAAGTAATGAAACTGTGGATATGGGCAGAAAGATTCACTACAAACGAAAAGGAAGTGTGCGAGGAACTCAATACGATATTCCAGGAAGTTTTCACATCTGTGCAAGGAGAAGTCCTAGAAATAAGAGTGGGAATATCAAACCAGACACCACTAGAGGAGTTTGTGACTACCAGTGGGGAGGAGAGGAAGCATCTGCCTGATTTGGATGTGACAAATGCTATTTGTCCAGATGGAATTTCACCATGGGTTCTAAAGTAAGGAGCAGAAGCTCTGTGCATGTCACACTCCATGGTGTACAACAAATCACTGGAAACAGGTGAACTGCCAAAAATTTGGAAGACGGCCAATGAAGTTCCAATATATAAGAAGGGTGATAGGCAAGAGGCCCTGAACTAAAGGCCAATGTCACTAACTTACATTCCATGCAAGATGATGGAGAAGATTGTGCGTAAAAAGCTAGTAGAACATCTTGAGAGAAAGAACTTTGTAATGCAACGTCAACAAGGATTCAGAGATGCCAAATCATGCCTAACAGGTTTAATTGAGTTCTATGACCAGGCAACAAAAATTTGGTACTAAAGAGAGGGCTGGGCAGAATGCATATTTCTTGACTGTCAGCAAGCCTCTGTCACAGTACCACAAAAGAGACTAGTACAAAACTGGAGATGCAGGCCGGAGTGAAAGGGAAAGTACTCCACTGTACTTTGTATGATAAAGGAGTACCTAAGCAACAGGACACAGCGAGCCACTGTGAGGGGTGAGGTCTGGGAGTGGCGAGGAATCACCAGTGAAATTCCACATGGATCAGTCCTTGGACCTGTACTGATTCTGAAATACGTAAATGATCTCCCAGAAGGAATTGACTCGTTCCTCTCAATGTTTGCTGACGATGCAAAAACTATGAGGAGGATCAAGACAGAGAAAAATAGTATGAGGCTACAAGATGAGCTAGAAAAACTGAAGGAATGGTCCAACAAATGGCTACTACAGTTCAACCCAAGTAAATGTAAGGTAATGAAACTAGGAGGTGGAAATAGGAGGCCAGACATTGGATACCGAATGGGAGATGAAATCATTCACGAAACGGACAGAGAGAAAGATATATGAGTTGATATCACACCAAACCTGTCTCCTGAACCCCACATCAAAAGAATAACATCAGCGGCCTATGCGAGGCAGGATAACATCAGAACTTCTTTTAGAAACCTGGGTAAGGAATCCTTCAGAACCTTGTATACAACATATGTAAGGCTAATCCTGGAGTATGCGGCCCCCGCATGGAGCCCGTACATAGTCAAGTACAAGACGAAGCTGGAAAAAGTTCAGAGGTATGCCACTAGGCTAGTCCCGGAACTAAGAGGAAAGGTTATGAGTTATGAGGAAAGGCTGCGGGAACTGCACCTCACGTCGCTGGAAGACAGAAGAGCTCGGGAGACATGATCACCACATACAAAATTCTCAGGGGAATTGACATGGTAGACAAGGATGGATTATTTAACACAGGTGGTACATGAACAAGGGGACACAGGTGAAAGCTGAGTTTTCAAATGATCCATACAGACATTAGAAAGAACTTTTTCAGGGTCAGAGAAGTTGTTAAACGGAATGCACTAGGAAGTGAGATGGTGGAGGCTGACTTTATACACAGTTTCATATGTATATATGATAGAACCCAGTAGGCTCAGGAATCTGTACATCAGTTGATTGACGGTTGAGAGGCGGGACCAAAGAGCCAAAGCTCAACCATCGCAAGCACAATTTGGTGAAAAAAATTTAGTGTGAACAAGAAGAATGTTGTATTTCTTATTAGGGCAAGTATATACTATGCTTCAAGCCAATAATACTCACAGAGTTTCGGGCATGACAATAGCACCACTGTCGCTCTCGAGGCAAGTAATAAATTATTATTATTAACATCTTTATTGACAAAATGTATTACAATTTTGCCTAACCTGAGGATTTTGATAAAGTCTTATTAAAGTGAAGATAATGCTGGTATTCACTGTCACGCAGGACAGAGGGTCATATATAAGACAATAGGTCTAAACTGTAGGCGGAAGCTCATATATATCACGGTTACAATCAATGTTTTAATGTATGGATATGTGAAAACAACTTTCTATTGTGCACTGCCAGACAAGGGCAATGATGGATTCATAAGTGATGCAGCTTAGAAGTAATATAAATAAAAATTGTTCTTCATTCTTTAAAATGGACAAATAAATTTTGGATAAATTGTTAGGATGTCGTCCAGGACACCTGAGTCAATAAAATAGTTACTCAGTTGGTGGTACAAGAGGCCAGGAGGTCTAAAGTTCTTTACGGTTTCACATTCAACAATATAGTGTTCTAGTGAATGCATTAAAGGTTTATCACAGAGTTTACAATCTGAGTATTCTGGTAGTGGCTCAGCCTCACTAACCTGCCAGATGTGTCTATAGCCAAGGCGAATTCGCGCAATGACTACATCACACTGCCTGGTTCGGTTACTGTGCTGACCATACAAATACCTATTATTACAAAACTTGTACTGCAGCTTTCAGGTCTCTGGGCATTTCTTAGTTCTTCTAAATCTGAATTAATTTCTTTAATTTGTATGTTTCTAATAACTGCACTAGATAGTCCAAAGTCATAATCAATGTTTTCTTTCCTGCAAGCCTCATTGGCCAATCGATCTACAAAGTCATGTTTTCCAACTCCAACATGGGATGGGATCCACACAAATTTTATACAAGAGTTATTATCATTGGCAAAAATTCCATTCCATTAAATATTACAAGCTACTTCCGACATACATTGTGATGGGTTATTTAAAGATAAATGCCCAACAGCTCGATCTGTGTCGTGCTTGCCCAGTTATTCAATCTCTGTGTACTACACATGATCATTTCTTTCCCTTTATATACTGCACATGCACAACTTGTTCTACCAGTGCCTAACTGCACAGAGCCATGAGTAAAGTCATAGGATTCAGTCGGTTTGAGAATTTGAAGACGATTGTCAAGGGCTTCTAATGTTATATTTCTCAACAACTTGAATCGTGATGGATTATACATAATAACAGTTGTGGTGTCTGTTGACAGGCAGGACAGCCCTTCACTACGCAGCCGTAGGTGGTCACGACAACACTGTGAAGGTCCTCCTCGACGCTGGAGCAAACATCAACGCTACAGAAAATGAAGGTAAGAGTCACACTTATGCATCCCAACATTATTCAACACTCGTGTCACACATCACACCAAACTTATCATTTGACAAAATGCAATATTTATATTTTATAAATATACCATAGGAGATAATGTCTGTTTGTCTGTCTGTTCAAAGTTGAAGTCGAAACGTTTCATATATAAAAAATTGTCTAATAGTGAACTGCACCATAATCTGGGGGCGCCGGTCGGCCGAACGAACAGCACACTAGACTTGTGATCCTGTGGTCCTGGGTTCGATCCCAGGCGCCGCCGAGAAACAATGGGCAGAGTTTCTTTCACCCTATGCCCCTGTTACCTAGCAATAAAATAGGTACCTGGGTGTTAGTCAGTTGTCACGGGCTGCTTCCTGGGGGTGGAGGCCTGGTCGAGGACCGGGCCGCGGGGACACTAAAGCCCTGAAATCATCTCAAGATAACCATTATTCACTGATGTTAGGAAAATTAACAAAATTCTTGATGTGAATAATTTGCCTGTACTTGCATCAAACAGACAATTCTCCCACACCGTTAAAAGTTCTCAAGCAACTGTTATATACCAGAGTAAGGGTAACTATTCTTGTTTTAGTACTTCACACCACTGAGCTGCTTTCGCTGCCAACCAACCACACATTAGATAATTATATTTTTTATAAGGCAGAGAGAGAGAGAGAGACAGAAAAAGAGTGAGACAGACACAGTGTGAGAGCGTACATCCATTGACTTGGCGTTGCCCACATCGGAAATGCCAGATGTACGTTGTTCACTTCGGGAGTCACTACAAACCCACAGGCCTCCATGCTGGGAAGCCAGTTGTGGAATCTGGCTTCCAGATTCCACAATTGGAATCGCTGATCCAGAAAGTGAGCAGCGTGAGCGTTTTGCTTCCGCTGCGCCAAGGGTTCCGTATGTCAGTTAGAGATGAAGACCAAGATGGTATTCACCCCCACAAGCCAATACAGAGCCATCCTCACGTGGGTCGTTCTCTCTACAACTTGCATGCAAGCAAATATAGCCGGTAGAGCTTGGATTCTCACACCAATATTTATATAAAGATGTTTGGGGTTAGGAGCTGGAACCTGAACCAACTTAAGAGTCTCTTAAGGACAATTGGAATGAGATGTAAAATGGGGCCGTACTGCAGAATGGAGAATGATGTCAAAGGCAAGTGTAATAGCAAAAATAGGTTTATTCTACTACCTACTAATACACAGGCACCCACTTTACGTTAATTCAAGAATGTCATTTCAAATCTGTCAATAACACATTTGCAGTAGGTCTCGTGACCCACCACCTGACAGGTGTAAAGAGTCATAAGGCCTCGACCCACTGTTGCAGTAGGTCTCCTGACCCACCACCTGACAGGTGTATAGAGTCATAAGGCTTCGACCCACTGTTGCAGTAGGTCTCCTGACCCACCACCTGACAGGTGTATAGAGTCATAAGGCTTCGACCCACTGTTGCAGTAGGTCTCCTGACCCACCACCTGACAGGTGTATAGAGTCATAAGGCTTCGACCCACTGTTGCAGTAGGTCTCCTGACTCACCACCTGACAGGTGTATAGAGTCATAAGGCCTCGACCCACTGTTGCAGTAGGTCTCCTGACCCACCACCTGATAGGTGTATAGAGTCATAAGGCCTCGACCCACTGTTGCAGTAGGTCTCCTGACCCACCACCTGACAGGTGTATAGAGTCATAAGGCCTCGACCCACTGTTGCAGTAGGTCTCCTGACCCACCACCTGACAGGTGTATAGAGTCATAAGGCTTCGACCCACTGTTGCAGTAGGTCTCCTGACCCACCACCTGACAGGTGTATAGAGTCATAAGGCTTCGACCCACTGTTGCAGTAGGTCTCCCGACCCACCACCTGACAGGTGTATAGAGTCATAAGGCTTCGACCCACTGTTGCAGTAGGTCTCCTGACCCACCACCTGACAGGTGTATAGAGTCATAAGGCCTCGACCCACTGTTGCAGTAGGTCTCCTGACCCACCACCTGACAGGTGTATAGAGTCATAAGGCCTCGACCCACTGTTGCAGTTGGTCTCCTGACCCACCACCTGTCAGGTGTAAAGAAAATCAAGGTCACGACCCACCGGACAGATCATTAGCAACAGTTTACTAACCTGAAACACTTCGTGCACATTCTTGGCAAATATCAAAATACTTCACTACCACAATACATCAACATATATAAATGCATACATAACAGTGTCATTAGGACACACAACAATACCAGCAATTGCTTTAACAATCATTGTCACCAAGACATTCAATCACCTACGTAACACATGTAACTTGAACAGCAACCAAAACATATACAATTAACATTTAATTTTTCAATTAATTACCATTAATTAATTAACCACAATTATATTAATTACGGTCACTTAGATGGTCAACAAATCAACAGTTACATCAACGTCACTTTCACCCAGACAAGTGTCCAATTAAAGACAATTACGTTAATCACTGTCACTTCGACAAATAACAATCACTTAATTACATTAATATATTGTTTATCACCTAGACGAAACAATTAATTAACAACTTAATACACTGTCAACCGACAGCTACCAATGAAAATAATGACTTTGCTAATTACAATAATGATTTTACTAATTACATTAATGAATCTCTACCAAGGATATGACTGGGACAATCCAACACCACACAATAATTACAAACACAATTTAGTCTTGATGTCAATATTAGTGTGCTACACAGACAACCACTATTAACGTTTGTGCCACTGAGACAACCGTTGTAGTGAATCTCTTCCCAATACCTGTACCAGATGTTAGCAGCCTAAATCATTCACACACACACAATACGTCACCTGTCAATCACTGTTATGGTATCAACACCATTGCTGGAGTGAGGCGTGGCGATATCAACGCCATCTATGGACCTGTACTCTAAATCTAAGGCATCAAGTTAGACGAAGACAACCTCATCTGTTGTAGGTGTGACGTCTGTGAAAGACTCCTGTTTTATATCTCAGTTAGGAGGTGAGATCGTTGGTGATGATCTTTGGTGAGTGACGTAACGATATCAACCCCATCTAAATTTCATCCAATAACATTTCACCGTTCCCAAGTGAAAGGTTTCCATCCTATGTTCTCCTTGTCTTCCGTCTTGCTATTGACTTTTATGTTCACAGATGTGACGTAGAAGGTTATTGCACTCTGGAAAT
This sequence comes from Procambarus clarkii, assembly GCF_020424385.1. Taxonomy (NCBI): domain Eukaryota; kingdom Metazoa; phylum Arthropoda; class Malacostraca; order Decapoda; family Cambaridae; genus Procambarus; species Procambarus clarkii. The sequence continues at coordinate 108,052 of NW_025563041.1, forward strand.
CAGTTTACCTTGGGCTGTCCAGAACTCTTGACGTTTCCTGTGAGGACAAGTGGCCGCCATCGGTATTAAGCACGCAGTTGGCTCTTGTAATTAGGCAATGTTTGTGTGGACCGACGTACCCGGAGTTTGGCAAAGAGGAGTTACCAGACGACAGTAGTGGTCGTCTGCTGAGAAGTGCTGCTAGTGTGTTGCTAGAGACTTCTGTCAAGTCTGTCTAGTGTTAAAGACCCATGGAAGTGATTATTTGTGACCTCTGTCAATGTGTTGCTGAAGCTCTCTGCCAGTGTTTCTGGAGATCAAATGTGGGGTATTGAGACATTGTGACGATACGGTGTGTGGACTGGCTCATGTTGAGGAAGGTGAACTCGACGGTGAATAACACTGAGCGTGGACGACGTATACGTGAAGATAGTAGACTCACCGGGTTTTGAGGAACACTGCAGATATATTGAGTGTCTTGGGTGAACGCAACACTGTGTACATAGGTGTAGTTATACTTCCATAGATGATATATTGGTGAAGGTGTAATTGCATCTTGTTTACCCCCCTTTATTCCTTGCACTATTACTTGCTACCGCCAATTCTTAAGAACTCACCATAGACTTTCGGGTGGGATCATAGAAGAAGAGGTTCTAAGGCACATTACGCAGAACCCGGTTACTGGCTCACGCGGACAATTACAATCACTAATGACAGGCCAAGGAAGGTTAAGAGCTGTAAGCAGACAGATTAACACATTCCACGATCTCTTTGGACACTCCTCCAGAAAACTTGTTGTGAGATACTATGATAATCCAAGATCGGGTAATTACTAATTACCAAATTAATGAGTGCACACTATTTTAACAATACCCGGAAATTGTACTTGCATACAGATTCACACCCTGACACGCTCATACACACAGCAGCTGCTGTAGATGATGGTCAGCGTGGCAGTTAGGCTGTACATGTGAGCGAGGGGATCCAGTACTATACCCATATTAATGAATAGCGTCCACCTCCAGCTATCAGATAATCGATGTTAAATCTAGGAGTTAGGATTTGCAATACGCAGGGTTCATCTTATCACACAGACACGACCCTAAGAGCTCCAGCACAATTTGCAACAATCCCTGTTTAATGAGGTTTAATTTAAACCCCACACATTTCAACTCCGTGGTGGCGGACTTACTATAGTGACCACCCGCGCCCACTCTTCCCGCTCGCTATTAGTGGCACGCATGGCTCGTGAACACATTCGAACGCCGACCCAGCCTCAAGCAATAGTGAGGGAAGATATACATCCTCATCACCCTCACATATGCAAAAATCCACACGTTGGCCTAAAAAGCTATCCTCGCTTCTGGGGTAGTACACACTTGATGTTGGGAAATCTGACTCTAGAATAATGAAAATAATTCTAATAAAATTTGAAGGATCATTCTTGAACAAGAAAAACTAGATAAATTAAATGGAATATATAGAGGGGATCTCACTACAACAGACTTTGTGGGGGGGGGGGGGGAAGTTTGTAAAATGGATAATATGCAGTATATATAATATAATTGAATCATAATATTCATTAGTTATATTCAGATAATGATCTATCTACTTGGAAAAACGCTATCAGCTTAGTTATTTGTAGGGATAGTAGCATGTGTCCCATAAACTGGTCTCATAAGGCTACCTTGGGAACACGTGATCGAGGTGGCTACTTATTGTCCTTCTTGTCAGTATTATGCGAGCTGAAAGACGAGCAGCATGTAATATCTGACACATCTCATATGACAATATCTAAACAATAATTATACCACACATGTTCTCGAAATTTAGTGTGGGGATGCGCTGAGAATGAGACTCGTATGTTTATATTAGTGTTCATGCGTCCTGACGACAAAGCATCCCATCTAAAATATTAATTGTGGCCACAAAAATACTTAAAGAAACGAATCAGCTTTGCCGGACGTGGTGTTCGTAAATGATGAAGCTGTCACGTCTTCCTGGCACGGATGGCGTGATTGTGAGACGATGAAAATGACAAGCTTCAGGACACTCTTGATATTAATGGCCTCTCTGTCGACTCGCTCACGCATGCGCACTAGCACGTAATGTTGGAACTCTGTAAAAACCTTATATAGTTCGTCCAACTTCCCGAGATAATGGAGACAAGGTTTATTATAAATTATACGATGTTAAGTTGTCTTATATTTCAACAAATATGTTCTCGCTGCGCAAATAATTTAAATGAATCCGTGTTCATATGGGCGAGAATATAAAGTGTAAAAATTCGTTATTTAGGTATTCACTGGAATAGCAGGATTTATCTGTATAAAATATTTCCAGCAAATAATAATTTATGGATTAATCGACTATAAATCTATGATTAGCTAATACTTCATATTAAAGAATGCTGAAGTAAAGTGAATTTAATGCAATTCACGTAGAGGTACACATTTTCCCCCAGCTGTGTGGGTTGATGCAACAGTCCGCCATAATTTCTAGGGAAAAAAGTTATTACTACGCTTTAATAAAATGAACTCAAGATTACTAAACTATTGGTTAGTAGAGTTAGTGGATTATAATACATAGTACAACAATAGTTTCTTAAAGTACTAAGTGTTAGTAAATAAGTGTTGGAAATTTCCAACACTTGATTGTTCCTCAGATGACTGGACAATCATCCTACAAATCAGACTTACATTAACTGTGCCATTACTGCTTCCACTATGCAGCACAATAGGAGTACACGCGTTTTTTTTTTTTAACTTCCGCTAAGGGGTTTCACTACTCACGTTCAGAAGCTTACACGTGACTCTAATCTAGCATTCTTAACACTGAAAGTCCATCAGGGCAACACACATGGTCATTGGCATCTCCAAAACCGTCGTAGTATCGTTAATTTCTTCTTGCTGAAGGAAATTATGTCGTTTGAACTCCAGCAATATCTCAGCGTTCTGGTGCCAGTAATAATTTAAGTTGCGAGGATAACAATACTTCAGGACAATGGCAAATAGAGGCCTTCCGTCGAACTCTTGAAGACTGCCTGCTTTCTCCCTGAATGTCCTGACAAGAATGCCAGCACAAGGCGCTTCATTGAGCAGCTGCGGGCGCCTTGTGGATCCTATGACTTCATTTCGTCTCGGTCAATGAAAACCACAGGCCTCTCCCGCCACTTTTATACTCCTCTCTGATTCGGTGTGGCACGAGTTTCTGCTGGTGGAGCCATGCCTGGCGTTACTGCTTCTCACATAGTGACTAGTTGTTCGAGGTGGAGGGTTGAGGGGTTTTGTGATCAGGCCTTCCAACAGTTTTGTGAGGGGAAACCTCATTTCCCCCCCCCCCACCCCCCCTCTATCACTCAACAGCAACATTTTCCCTACTGGTTGAGTAGTATATCTCCCCTTATAACAGACTTCTGCATTATCGATTACAGCTGACCCAGGTGCCCCTTGTCGCAACTGTTGTCCTCCTTGTACTCACCTCGCTGTACCGAGTCCAATGATAACCAACTTGATACACTTTAGGTACCAAATAACGGAGTTAACTCTTGCAAGCTCAACATCAATAACATCAAGCAATGAGTTAGTGCCCTGAGAGAGCACTCTCTCACACACACAAACTCAGAAACAGAAACACAGCTAGAGACAGATAGACAGGGATAAAGAGATAAAGATAGAGGAAGAGAATGAGACAGACAGGGAATAGATAGACCAATAGGCAGATGAATAAATAGATAATCCGTAGGAGCCGTGATGAGGGTTTGAACCTATATGCTGGTGTTCCCAGACACATGCTCTCTGTGTATTGAAGGAGGAGCGTCAGAGGTAGAACATTCCGAGATGACAGATCCAGAGTGCATGGGAGAAGTGTGTGAAAACCCTGGTTCGGCTTCAGTGGAAGCCTTAGGAATCTTACATGGTGCATTAGTACTCCAGGTTGCAATCATTTTGACTATGTCGTTGCCTAGTCGTCTACAGTGTGTGCTTGGGAACACCCAGCACATTGGTTCGAACCCTCGTTAAGGCTGTTACACATTTTCTCATTGATACATCTCGATAGTGTGATTAATTTCTATGTAATACATAGTTATACAGATTGGTGGATGGATAGATACGAAGACAGATGAGTCGTTGGATGGAGGGATAAATGGATGGATAGACAGATGAGTAGATTCATAGACAGGTAAATGGAGAGATGAATAGATGGATGGATAGAAAAATAGATGGAGAGATAGAAAACTTGAATGGATAGAAAAATATATGAATATATAGAAAACTTGATGGATATATAGATTGAAGCATAAATGGCTGCATAGATGGAAGGATAGATGATTATATATATATATATATATATATATATATATATATATATATATATATATATATATATATATATATATATATATATATATTATAAATTCAAAAAATAACATGAGTACAGGATATTCTGACTCCAATGGCTGGTGCTGGCCCAGACATCGGCTAGGTAGATGGCGCTGAGGTGCAGAAGTGCAGTGGTGCATACGTCGATTCACCAATCAGAAGTGGGCAGGCTGGAAATGCTTGTTTGGTGATCGGCGACGATGGAGGGGGAAGGTGGAGAGCGAGTGTGTGATACGTTTGCGCCTGGCAAAACGTATTTGACTAAATATGTACTACACTTGCTTGTAGTATCTAGATGTTGTAGACGTACTGAAGTAACATGACGATAGGAAAGAGCAAGCCAAATCTCTCTTGAAGGAGATTATCGTAACAGCTCTTCCCCGAAGTCTGCTCTTACGGGTTAAGTTACTTCAGTGGCTGGTGTAGAGTTAGGAGTAGCTGTCTCTACCTCGTAGACTCTGGAGAGGGCGTCGGCTATGATGTTGTCCGAACCTTTGATGTAGAAGATCTCCAGATTAAAATTCTGCAAGTACAGTGCCCAGCGTCTAAGACGTTGATTGCTGAATTGGGCCTGTTGTAGGAACCACAGGGGATTGTGGTTCGAGTAGATGGTAATAAACCGATTCTCCTGTAGGTAAGGTTCGAAATGTTGCAGATTCAGGACGATGGAGAGGAGTTCCTTTTCGATAGTGCTGTAGTTCTTCTGGTGAGGCTTCAACTTGTAGCTGTAGTAGCTAACAGGAAGAACCTCCTCGCCTCGTTGTTGCATCAGGACGCCCCCAATGCCGGTACCACTGGCGTCGACATTGATGATGAAGGGCTTATGATATCTGGAGATGCGAGAATGGGATCAGAACATAGCAGAGATTTAAGTTGTTCATTTAAGGTCTGTTGAATGGTCCAATCATACCGTTGCTTGGGGCTGGTCAGATTTATCAAAGGTGTCGCTATCGTACTAAAATTCTTCACAAACCTACGATAGTAAGAAGCAAGTCCAAGGAAGCGCAGGAGCTGCTTCCTGGTCGTAGATTGTGGGTAATGCTGAATGACTTCAGTGTGAATTGTTAAAAGAGCTATGCTGCCACTCCCTATCACATGACCCCAGATAACGCACTTTACCTTTGGCAAATCTGGACTAGCCCAAGTTGATGGTAAGGCCGGCTGTCAGGAGCTTGGAGAACAGTCGTTGCAGCTGGAGCAGATGTTCGCTACAGGTTTTGGTTGCCACAACGATGTCGTCCAAGTAGGCGTAGGTGTGATCTAGGCCGTAGATGACGTGGTTGACAGCTCGCTGGAAGGTGGCCGGGGCGTTACACAGTCCAAAAGGAAGGCGTTACTATCTGTATAGGCCAAAAGGAGTGGTGAGGGCAGATATTTCCTTAGCTCTCTCTGTCAGGCTTATTTGGTAATAGCCTTTTAACAAATCAAGTTGGGATAAATATTTAGCATTACCTATCGCGTCAAGGATATCATCTATGCGTGGTAAAGGATAAGCGTCCTTGATGGTCACAAGATTCAGTTTCCTATAATCGGTACAAAGGCGTACTTTACTGTGCGGTTTCGGCACCAAGATGCAGGGTGAGGCCCAAGGGGACTCACAAGGTGTGGCCAGCCCATGATCCAGAAGGTATTGTAGTTCAGCACGAATAACTTCCTTTTTGTACGGGCTGATACGGTAGAAGGGTTGACGAATCGGCCAGGTAGCATAAAGCAGCTGGATGTCGTGCTGAACCACACTACACTCCTGGGGATCATCGTTGAACAACTTCTGATGTTCATGAAGAACTTTGAAGAGAGGAGCACTATTACTCTCCTGTAAATAGGTATGAAGATCATTAAGGATTTCAGAGTTGGAAGGCACTGACTCAGAGTCAGTGCTTTCCGGAGGAGAAGCAGGGAAGGTCTCATTGTGAAGGTATGGATCTTTGAAAGTGGAGAGTGATATTAGCACAGTGGGGGGAATACCTTTATATTCCTTTAGGAGATTGACGTGGCACAACTGGGTCCTCCGCCGCCTATCTAGAGTCTCCAGAACGTAGTTGTGGTTGTTTCTGCACTCCTTGATGCGGTAGGGTCCTGAAAATTTATTTTGCAATGGAGAACCTGGGATCGGAAAATATGCCAACACGAAGTCTCCTGGTTTAAATTTCCTGATTTTGCTGCGTTGGTCAAAATGAGTCTTCATCCTCTCTTGAGCTTTCAATAGATTGTCATTAGCAAATTTACGTACTCTCTCTAGAATGTGCTTTAAGTTTTGAAGAAACTGGGGCATATTCTGTGGGTCACTGAAGGTGGCATTACGTAGAGAGTCTTTAAAAGCTTTGAGATGAGTACGGCACTTACGTCCGTAGAGCATCTCATAAGGAGATACTCCTAGAGACTCATTTGGGAGACTTCTGAAAATACACATAATGATGTCAAATTGTTTATCCCAGTCTTTCATTGTTTCATTGCAAAATTTCTTTAAGAGTGATTTAATCGTTTGGTGACTACGTTCAAGAGAACTCTGTGAAGCAGGATGATAGAGGGTGGACAATACCTGAGTGATGTTGAATTCTTCCAGTATCTTCTTGAAGAGATCACTGGTGAAGTTGGTGCCACAGTCACTTTGAACCTCCCGTGGAAATCCGTATTGGATAAAGATCTTAAATAGTTTATCGTGCTCACGTTGCATCTCCAGGTGAAGTTTTCATGCTTCAAGCTGTTCCCCTCTCCCGCTCACGGTGTAGGGCAGCCTCACGTTCCTGTTCTTCTTTCTTTAGGGCAGCCTCACGTTCCTGTTCTTCTTTCTTTAGGGCAGCCTCTAGTTTCTTTAGCTGGAGAGATTCTTTTTGTTGTTGGAGAGCTTCTTTTTGTTGTTCAGGTTCGATTTTCGCTAGTTCGATCTTTAGCTTTATAGCTGCCAGAGCATGTTTATCTGCAATAGAATATTTTTCGTGAGCTTCAGAGTTTATAATTCCTTCATCTAAGAGGTGATCCAAGATAATATTGTGCAAGTCATTTTTGTTGGCTCCAGGGGGAGCATCTAGTTGATACTCGTGTGCAAGAGTTTGTAATTCGGTCCTCTTGGTACGACTTAAGTTCCCTACTTCACTTGCTGGATGATTACGAAATGCTGAGAGAGCAAACATTTTGAAATAGCAAATAAGTGTACAACGAATATACTTGTGATATTGTAAGTGTCAGTAACAGGATGACGTGGCAACTGGTAACTATCCTGTGGAAATTTAATCGTTAACAATTAAAGTTAATATTAGTTTGGTAAATGATTAGTCAATCATAACCGCAGGAAATGTTGTACCTGGTACTCAATGTAAGAGGAATAAGGGCTAGAAAATCCTACTAAATAAATGAAACCGATAGTTTCGAAAACAAATGATACATTTAATTGTTTCAAAAGTGAAAAGTTAGTCCAAGAATGTAGGGATACCTTGCCGAGTCTCTATAGGACAGAAGCAAGGGGTTTCCTACTTAATTATATGATACTTACAGAATTAGCGTTCTTTGTTCTCTGAAAAAAAAGAAAGCTAATTCCATTCCTGAGTAAATATCGTCATCTCTGACCGATGTATAGGGGTGTGAGTGTCAACTGGTGACGAGAACTGCTGTTGAGGTCCCAACTCAACAGCGTAGTCCGTGCTAGAGGAACTATGGCCCTCTGTATCGTCCTGTGATCGGATTGCAGAAGATAGGGTGCTTTGGCCCGAAGACAAATCAAAGTACCAGGGTACCAAAATGATGATCTGTCTGAATGAGAAATATCCTAGGGACAAAAAAGGTGGAATACACGAGTAATAACACTGAAGGAGAGATGACCAATTAAGAGAATGACTGAGGCCTCCAGTCACCACGTAATCCACAGTTATCCAACACTCACAATATGCTACCCTCGGAAAGCACAAAATACACAGCACCATATAAATATTAAAAGTAATGAAAATATTGAAAAGCATCTGTATCAAAGCCAAGTACACTTACCACAAATTGATATTCTAGTACTAGTACCTGAGTGAGGCTCCTTGGACAGGCCCCCATTAAATGTGAGGAACACAAATGCAAACAAGCCTGAATGGTCCCCAGGACAATATGCAACTGAAAACTCACACCCCAGCATATTGCATATTTTTTGCATATTGTCCTGGGGACCATTCAGGCTTGTTCGCATTTGTGTTCCTCACGTGTGCCCCAAAGAATGAGATGATTTGGTAAAATGCTATGCCCAAGATTATTATCCGAGTGCCGGCGGTGGGGTGGTTCAAATAGCCTCGGCTATCACCTCATTTTGTCCGGTCGTGATGGTCAGGTGGATTAAGGCGTCTTGTATATACCAGTTGCGTTGCTCCTGGGAGTATGGGTTCGAGTCACTTCTGGGATGTGAGTTTTCAGTTGCATATTGTCCTGGGGACCATTCAGGCTTGTTCGCATTTGTGTTCCTCACGTGTGCCCCAAAGAATGAGGTGATTTGGTAAAATGCTATGCCCAAGATTACTATCCGAGTGCCGGCGGTGGGGTGGTTCAAATAGCCTCGGCTATCACCTCATTTTGTCCGGTCGTGATGGTCAAGTGGATTAAGGCGTCTTGTACATACCAGTTGCGTTGCTCCTGGGAGTATGGGTTCGAGTCACTTCTGGGGTGTGAGTTTTCAGTTGCATATTGTCCTGGGGACCATTCAGGCTTGTTCGCATTTGTGTTCCTCACGTGTGCCCCAAAGAATGAGGTGATTTGGTAAAATGCTATGCCCAAGATTACTATCCGAGTGCCGACGGTGAGGTGGTTCAAATAGCCTTGGCTATCACCTCATTTTGTCCGGTCGTGATGGTCAAGTGGATTAAGGCGTCTTGTACATACCAGTTGCGTTGCTCCTGGGAGTATGGGTTCGAGTCACTTCTGGGGTGTGAGTTTTCAGTTATATATATATATATATATATATATATATATATATATATCCATATATCCATATATATATAGCTCCATATGCACTGCATCCATATATATATATATATATATATATATATATATATATATATATATATATATATATATATATATATATATATATATATATATATATATATATAAATATATATGCGAACAAGCCTGAATGGTCCCCAGGACTATATGCGACTGAAAACTCACACCCCAGAACTGACTCGAACCCATACTCCCAGGAGCAATGCAACTGGTATCTACAGGACGCCTTAATCCACTTGACCATCACGACCGGACAAAAGGAAGTGATAGCCGAAGCTATTTGAACCACTTTCTTGCCGGCACTCGGATGGTAATCTTGAGCATAGCATTTTATCAAGTCACCTCATTCTTTGGGCACACGTGAGGAACACAAATGCAAACAAGCCTGAATGGTCCCCAGGACTATATGCGACTGAAAACTCATACCCCAGATGTGACTTGAACCCATACTTCCAGGAGCAATGCCACTGGTATCTACAGGACGCCTTAATCTGCTTGACCATCTACTCTATACTCTTTTACCTATACATGACCTATACTCTTTTAGAGAAACTCATGAAATCTCAAAATTAATGCACACAATAGAATATTTTTTTATTGTGCTTAACAGCTTTTCCAGGACCCCAACTGTTTCTTATAATGTTGCGATCATCTATGATAAGCATTTAAAACGCGATTGGAGCCATATTAAGAGAGGTATAGAGATATAATGTTTCATAACGATCTTAATATACTCTAGGATGCCTAAAATTACCCACATGATTACTAATCTAGCTTTGTGGCCTGCATAACTGTATAAAGTGTATATAAATCTAAACTCTTATTCGTTCCTTTTTTTTATTCAGTAAATAATATAATATTATTATTTAATACTTACCAAAAAAACAAAAAACACGAATGAGAGAGTATAGTTACTTATATACTGGTTGAAATGTTATTTTCATCCAATGTGTGTGTGTGTGTGTGTGCTCACCTAGTTGTGCTTGGGGATGATTGAGCATAGGCCTTATGGCCTTGTGCAAATTCCTGAGCCTAATGGTCTCTATCAAATCTACATTTGAAACTGTGTATGGGATCTGCATCAGTTTCATCTCTGTGTAAATTATTCCCTCAGTTAGGTACTCTGGCACATTTCTTTTTACCCTCAAGTTTTCCAAAGCCTCACCAAACATTTACCAACAAAACGATTCTTTTCAACTCTCAGATTTCATGAAATTTTCTTATCTGGGGTATCTCTCTCTCTCTCTCTCTCTCTCTCTCTCTCTCTCTCTCTCTCTCTCTCTCTCTCTCTCTCTCTCTCTCTCTCTCTCTCTCTCTCTCTCTCTCTCTCTCTCTCTCTCTCCTACAACTGAGTGAAGAAAAATATAATAATGACAACTCATGATTTAACTTAATATTCTCTAGAATGCCTAAAATGGCCACAAGTGTCTAATCTAGCTCTATGGCCTGCATAACTGTATACAGTATATATAAAACTAAACTCTTATTCCTTTTTTTTTTTGATTAAGTAAATAATATAATATTGTTATTTAATACTTACAAAAATAAAAGAAATAGAGAGTATAGTTACATATATACTGGTTGAAATTTTATTTTCATCCAATGTGTGTGTGTGTGTGTACTCACCTAATTGTGCTTGCGGGGTTTGAGCTTTGGCTCTTTGGTCCCGCCTCTCAACAGTCAATCAACTGGTGTACAGATTCCTGAGCCTACAGGGCTCTATCATATCTACATTTACTAAACTAAATAAAAAAAAATAAATACTACGAAGATAAATTTACCCAAATAAAGAGCAACATTAAACAAACTTGGAGAACAATTTCACAAATATTGGGATCAAAGAAGTCTTTAAATAACAAACCGACTCTCCTGTCTAATAACGATGGTCAGCTTTCAGCCTCTGATTCTGCTATTGAGTTCAATAGGTTCTTCTCTTCCATTGGTTCATCCCTTGCTAATGATATTCATCTTCCAGTACTGACATTAAGGACTATCTTACAGGTAACTATCCACAGTCTCTGTACCTAAAGCCTATTAATTCCACTGACGTCAATGAGATAATCCTTTCCCTTAAAACCAAGTCTGGTGCCCTTGAGGAGATACCAACTTTAATCTACAAAAAAGCCTCCAGATCTTTAGCCCCTGCTATTGCTTTGCTCTTCAACAAGTCACTTGAACTCCAAACCTTTCCAGATATTCTAAAAAAAGCGAGAGTAACGCCTGTCCACAAATGTGGTGATCTCACAGATGTTAACAACTACAGACCTATATAAATTCTGCCAAACTTGTCAAAAAATTTTGAAAAACTAATCTATAAGCAGCTTTACTCATATCTAGCCAAACTCAATATACTTAGCCCTTGCCAATATGGCTTCAGGCCCAAAAAAAGCACTAACGATGCACTTATTAGTATGCTTAACTCGATTCATACAGCTCTTGATAAAAATGAGTTCCCTGTTGGGTTATTTGTGGATCTGCGTAAAGCTTTCGATACTGTCAACCACCAAAACCTTCTTCTTAAATTACATCATTATGGTGTCAGAGGACACTCCCTACAATACCTCAAATCCTACCTTACTGACAGGCTCCAATGTGTTTCTGTGAATAATACAATTTCTCCCACCCTACCCATCAACATTGGTGTTCCCCAGGGCAGCATACTTGGCCCTCTCCTCTTTCTCATCTACATTAATGACCTTCCAAATGCCTCCCAACACCTCAAACCAATTCTATTTGCTGACGACACAACCTTCATTTACTCCAGTCCTGATCCCCTTGCTCTAAATGCCACAGTAAATACTGAGCTAAATAAAGTCCATCTGTGGCTAACTGCCAACAAACTCACCCTTAACATTGACAAAACTTTCTATACTCTGTTTGGCAATAAATCCTCTAATCAAATAAATCTCAAAATAAACAATACCCAAATTTGTAACAAATTACATGGCAAATTCCTTGGCATTCTCAATGACCACAAGCTGAATTTCCAGGGACACATTCTAAACATATCAAAAAAAGTTTCAAAAACTGTGGGCATTCTTTCTAAGATCAGATATTATGTACCACGCCCTGACCTGGTGACTCTCTATTACTCCCTTATCTATCCATATCTCAACTATGGTATTTGTGCTTGGGGCTCTACTACCCAAAATCACTTACGTCCTCTAATTACTCAACACAAAGCTGCTATTAGGACAATATCCAATTCTGGCCCCAGACATTACTCGGTACCCCTACTCAAATCTCTGAATATGTTAGACATTAAGTCACTGCACATTCTCTCATGTGTATTATACATATATAAAACGCTAAACTATAATGCCAATCCTGATCTCAAAAGCTTCATAGAAGGTTGTAACAGAACCCATGAGCACCACACCAGAAATAAATACAGTTTTGATATTCCTAGAGTACGACTTAATCAAACCAGAAATGCTCTACAAATCAAGGGGCTCCAGAATGTGAAATGACCTTCCCAACCATGTTAAAGACTGTACCTCTCTCAACCAGTTTAAGTTAAAAACGAAGCTATACCTAATAAATTCCCTGTAACCTACCTTACCCCTCTGTTGTCAACCCATGTATGTTTTTTGTTTTTTTGTTTTTGTTTTTCAAATCAACGCTGTTTGAATGTAATTTTCTGTAATAATTTGTAATTGTATTTGTGCTGCTTTTTCAATAATGTTCCCCCCTCTTTTACCTCTATTTTTATTTGTACTCAACACATTTTATTCTTTTTACCCATTAGTTTTAAGCTTTAGTCATTAGTGTTTTTTCCTGCCCGAAACGCTTTGCGTAATAGTGCCTTTAGGCATTGTATGTACTAGCTCTATCTATAAAGCCAACAAACTTTGTAAAATCTCTTTATGTATGTACCTTTACCTAAATAAAAATTATTATTATTATTATTATTATTATTTGAAACTTTGTATGGAGTCAGCCTCCACCACATCACTTCCTAGTGCATTCCATTTACTAACTACTCTGTCACTGAAAAAGTTCTTTCTAACGTCTCTGTGGCTCATTTGGGTACTCAGCTTCCACCTGTGTCCCCTTGTTCGCATCCCACCAGTGTTGAATAGTTCATCCTTGTTTACCCGGTCGATTCCCCTGAGGATTTTGTAGGTTGTGATCATGTCCCCCCTTACTCTTCTGTCTTCCAGTGTCGTAAGGTGCATTTCCCGCAGCCTTTCCTCATAACTCATGCCTCTTAGTTCTTGGACTGGTCAAGTAGCATACCTTTGGACTTTTTCCAGCTTCGTCTTGTGCTTTACAAGGTACTGGCTCCATGCTGGGGACGCATACTCCAGGATTGGTCTTACATATGTGGTGTACAAGATTCTGAATGATTCCTTACACAGGTTCCTGAACGCCGTTCTGATGTTAGCCAGTGTGTGTGTGTGGTTGTGCTTGTGAATGATTGAGCATAGGCCCTTTGGCCTTGTGCAAATTCTGAGCCTAATGGAATCAATCATATCTAAATTTAAAACTGTATGGAGTCTGCCTCAGTCTCATCTCTGTGTAAACTATTCCCTCTGTTAGGCACTCTAGCACATTTCTTGCTACACTCAAGTTTTACAAAGCATCACCAAACATTTACCAACAAAACGATTCTTTTCGACTCTCAAATTTCATGAAATCTCTTATCTGGGGTATCTCTCTCTCTCTCTCTTTCTCTCATACAACTGAGTGAAGAATAAATATAATAATGACAACAACTCATGACTTAACTTAATATTCTCTAGAATACCTAAAATTGGCCTCACGTGTCTAATCTAGCTCTGTGGCCTGCATAACTGTATACAGTATATATAAAGCTAAACTCTTATTCGTTCTTTTTTTTTAATCAGTAAATAATATGATATTATTATTTAATACTTACAAAAAAAGAGAGTATTGTTTCATATTTACTGGTTGAAATTTTATTTTCATCCAAAATGTGTGTGTGTGTGGTTGTGCTTGGGGACGATTGAGCATAGGCTCTTTGGCCCCTAGCAAATTTCTGAGCCTAATGGAATCAATCATATCTACATTTGAAACTGTGTATTGAGTCTGCCTCAGTCTCATCTCTGCGAAAACTTTTCCCTCTGTTAGGTACTCTGGCATTTTTCTTTCTACACTCAAGTTTTCCAAAGCCTCATCAAACATTTACCAACAAAACGATTTTTTTCAACTCTCAGATTACATGAAATCTCTTTTCTGGGGTATTTCTCTCTCTCTCTTACAACAGTCAAGAAAAAGTAAAATAATGACAACTTAATATTCTCTAGGAGGCCTAAATTGGCTACACGTGTCTAATCTTGCTTTTTGGTCTGCATAACTGTATACAGTATATATAAATTTAAACATCTAATTTTTTTTTATTAGGAATATAATATAATTTTATCAATTAATACTTACAAAAAAAAAACATATAGAGTATAGTTACATCTATACTGGTTGAAATTTTATTTTAATCCAATGTGTGTTTGCGTGTGTGTGTGTGTGTACTCACATCGTTGTACACATTAATTTGTGTTCTCGGGGATTGATCATCGGCTCTTTGATTATACCTCTTAATTGTCAATGAACTGGTGTACAGATTCTGGAGCCTATTGGGCTCTATCATATCTACATTTGAAACTGTGTATGGAATGTGCCTCAATCTCATCACTGTGTAATGCATTCCGTTTGTTTGGTACTCTGACACTTTTTTTTTCTACACTCAAGTTTTCCAAAGGCTAACCAAACAATTACCAACAAAACGATAGCTTTCAACTCTCAGATTTATAGTATAATAATAAAAAATATAATAATGACAACAACAACTCATGACTTAACTTAATATTCTCTATGATGCCTAAAATTGGCCACACATGCCTAATCGAGCTCTGTGGCCTGCATAACTGAATACACTATATATAAAACTAAACTCATTTTTACTTTCTTTTTTTTATTAAGTAAATAATATTATTATTTAATACTTACAAAAAAAGAAATAGAGAGTATAGTTACATATCAACAGTCTCTGTGGTGTAGTGGTAAGACACTTGCCTGGCGTTCCGCGAGCGCTATGTTATGGGTTCGTATCCTGGCCGGGGAGGATTTACTGGGCGCAATTCCTTAACTGTAGCCTCTGTTTAACGCAACAGTAAAATGTGTACTTGGATGAAAAAACGATTCTTCGCGGCCGGGGATCGTATTCCAGGGACCATAGGATTAAGGACTTGCCTGAAACGCTACGCGTACTAGTGGCTGTACAAGAATGTAACAACTCTTGTATATATCTCAAAAAAAAAAAATATATATATACTGTGTCGTGACGCTGAACTCCGGTTCATTCCGAACACAGTGATTACACAACACATAACACCTTGTCTCAGCAACCGTTACTACCACCGTGTAATCTACACACACCAGACCCTTGAGGCGTACCACTAGGTTTGTACTGGAACACAATGAGTGAACATATGGAAGGTATTTAAAGGCCGTTGGGTTTTGTCATTTAATTACAAAGAATAGACTCTGACAAATAATAACATACTCTATTAGGTAAATACACTTCCAATACCCATAGACCACTCGACCTCCGCGGTCACCACTTGCACTCGTAACTTCCGCCTAAGTCCCTAATATGGAATGATTACTACAACGCTCCACACCTGGTTAGTCTTTCATTCAATACTCACATACTGCAGACTTAACTTGGTCACTAAGATCACATCAGGCTCTCGCATAGCTGTCTTCTACACTTCGCTGCTGCCACAAACGGAGACCCCGGAGGACTTGCCAGTTCCACTCCCACAATAAGACTGCTCCCAGTCAGCCATGGCCTCAAACATTTCACCACGGCTCTCAAGGAAGGTATAATCCGATTAACCTTACCCCAAGAAGCGGTAACCTTGTTCCTGGAAGCCTGAGTCCTCTTTCCCAGGAATTATTAATTTGGCTAAGCAGCTGCAATCTTAATCCGTTGACCTTTCTTAGATATGTGATCCATAGTCTGTCTACTTAACATGTACTTCCAATCACCATTCGTTAAGTGTTGTAGAAATGATCCTCTAGCTAATAATCCCTCCTAACTTGTTGATTACAACTGGTTGAAATTTTATTTTCATATAAAGTGTGTGTGTGTGTGTGTGTGTGTGTGTGTGTGTGTGTGTGTGTGTGTGTGTGTGTGTGTGTGTGTGTGTGTGTGTGTGTGTGTGTGGTTCAGCTTGAGGACGATTGAGCATAGGCAATTGGGCCCGGTGCAAATTCCTGAGCCTAATGGAAAAAATCATATTTACACTTGAAACTGTGTACGGAGTCTACCTCAATCTCATCTCTGCATAAACTATTCCCTCAGTTAGGTACTCTGGCACTTTTCTTTCTACCCTCAAGTTTTCGAAAGCCTCACCAAACATTTACCAACAAAACGATACTTTTCAACTCTCAGATTTCATGAAATCTCTTATCTGGGGTATCTCTCTCTCTCTCTTTCTCTCTCTTACAACAGTTAAGAAAAATAAAATGGTGTCAACAACTTAATATTCTCTAGGAGGCCTAAAATTGGCTACACGTGTCTAATCTTGCTTTTTGGCCTGCATAACTGTATACAGTGTATATAAATCTAAACATCTAATCTTTTTTTTTATTATGAATATAATATAGTATTATTAATTAATACTTACAAAAAAGATATATAGAGCATAGTTACATCTATACTGGTTGAAATTTTATTTTAATACAATGTGTGTTTGCGTGTGTGTGCTCACATTGTTGTACTCATTAAATTGTGTTCTAGGGGATCGATCATCGGCTCTTTGATTATACCTCTTAATTATCAATGAACTGGTGAACAGATTCTGGAGCCTATTGGGCTCTATCATATCTACACTTGAAACTGTGTATGGAGTGTGCTTCAATCTCATCACTGTGAAATGCATTCTGTTCGTTATGTACCCTGACACTTTTTTTTCTATACTCAAGTTTTCCAAAGGCTAACCGAACATTTACCAACAAAACGATTGCTTTCAACTCTCAGATTTCATGAAATCTGAGAGTATCTTTCTCTCTCTCTCCTACAACTGAGTGAAGAAAAAATATAATGATGACAACAACAACTCATGACTTAACTTAATATTCTCTACGATGCCTAAAATTGGTCACACGTGTCTAATCTTGCTCAATAGCCTGCATAAGTGTATAGAGTATATATAAAACTAAATTCTTATTCGTTCTTTTTTTTATTAAGTAAATAATATAATTACATTATTATTTAATACTTACCAAAAAAACGAAATAGAGAGTATGGTTACATATATACAGGTTAAAACTTTATTTTCATCCAATGTGTGTGTGTGTATGCTCACCTAGTTGTGCTTGGGGATGATTGAGCATAGGCCCTTTGGCCTTGTGCAAACTCCTGAGCTTAATGGGCTCTATCATATCTACATTTGCAACTGAGTATGGGATCTGCCTCAGTCTCATCTCTGTGTAAACTATTCCCTTGCTTAGGTACTCTGGCACTTTTCTTTCTACACTCAAGTTTCCCAAAGCCTCACCGAACATTTACCAACAGAACGATTCCTTTCAACTCTTAGATTTTATGAAATCTCTTATCTAGGGCATCTCTCCCTGTCTCTTTATCTCATACAACTGAGTGAAGAAAAATATATTATTAACAACAACTCATGACTTAACTTAATATTTTCTAGAATGCCTAAAATTGGTGATTTCAATCCAATCTAGCTCTGTGGCCTGCATAACTGTATACAGTATACATAAAACTAAACTCCTATTTGTTCTTTTTTTTTTATTCAGTAAATAATAATATAATATTATTTAATACCTACAAAAAAAAAGAAATAGAGAGTATAGTTACATATATACTGGTTGAAATTTTGTTTTCATCCAATGTGTGTGTGTGTGTGGTTGTGCTTGGGGACGATTGAGCATAGGCTCTTTGGGCCGGTGCAAATTCCTGAGCCTAATGGAATCATTCATATCTACATATGAAACTGTGTATGGAGTCTGCCTCAGTCTCATCTCTGCGTAAACTATTCCCTCTATTAGGTACTCTGGCACTTTTGTTTCTACACTCAAGTTTTCCAAAGCCTCACCAAATATTTACCAACAAAACGATTCTTTTCAACTCTCAGATTTCATGAAATCTCATATCTGGGGTCTCTCTCTCTCTCTTACAACAGTCAAGAAAAATAAAATAATGACAACAACCTAATATTCTCTAGGAGGCCTAAAATTGGCTACTCGTGTATAATCTTTCTTTTTGGCCTGCATAACTGTATACAGTATATATAAATCTAAACATCTAATCTTTTTT
This sequence comes from Procambarus clarkii, assembly GCF_020424385.1. Taxonomy (NCBI): domain Eukaryota; kingdom Metazoa; phylum Arthropoda; class Malacostraca; order Decapoda; family Cambaridae; genus Procambarus; species Procambarus clarkii. The sequence goes on from NW_025563041.1 coordinate 126,688, forward strand.
TATTAAGTATATAATATAATATTATAAATTAATAATTACAAAAAAAGAAATATAGTGTACAGTTACTTCTATACTGGTTGAAATTTTATTTTAATCCAATATGTGTGTGCGTGTGTGTGTGTGTGTTCACATTGTTGTACTCATTAATTTGTGTTCTGGGGGATCAATCATCGGCTCTTTGATTATACCTCTTGATTGTTAATGAACTGGTGTACAGATTCCTGAGCCTATTGGGTTCTATCGTATGTGTATATTGAAACTGTGTATGGAGTTTGCCTCAATCTCATCACTGTGTAATGCATTCCGTTTGTTAGGTACTCTGACACTTTTCTTTCTACACTCAAGTTTTTCAAATGCTCAACAAACATTTATCAAGTAAACGATTGATTTCAACTCTCAGATTCCATGAATTCTGAGAGAATATCTCTCTCTAACTCTTATCCTCTCTCTCTCTCTCCTACAACTGAGTGAAGAAAAAATATAATAATGACAATAACAACTCATGACTTAACTTAATATTCTGTATGATGCCTAAAATTGGCCACACGTATCTAATCTAACTCTGTGGCCTGCATAACTGTATACAGTATATATAAAACTAAACTCATTCGTTCTTTCTTTTTTTTTATTAAGTAAATAATATTATTATTTAATACTAACAAAAAAAAGAAATAGAGAGTATAGTTACATATATACTGGTTGAAATTTTATTTTCATATAATGTGTGTGTGTGTGGTTAAGCTTGAGGACGATTGAGCATAGACACTTTGGCCTGGTGCAAATTCCTGAGCCTAATGGAATCAATCATATCTACATATGAAACTTTGTACAGAGTCTGCCTCAGTCTCATCTCTGTGTAAACTATTCCCTCGGTTAGGTACTCTGGCACTTTTCTTTCTACACTCAAGTTTTCCAAAGGCTCACCAAACATTTACCAACAAAACGATTGCTTTCAACACTCAGATTTCATGAAATCTGACAGTATCTCTCTCTCTCTCTCCTACAATTGAGTGAAGAAAAAATATAATAATGACAACAACAACTCATGACTTAACTTAATATTCTCTATGATGCCTAAAATTGGCCACAAGTGTCTAATCTAGCTCTGTGGCCTGCATTTTATATATACTGTATACAATATATATAAAACTAAATTCTTATTCGTTCTTTCTTTTTTATTAAGTAACTAATATAATTGTATTATTATTTAATAGTTACAATAAAAAAAAATAGAGAGTATAGTTACATATATACTTGTTGAAATTTTATTTTCATCATATGTATGTGTGTGTGTGCTCACCTAGTTGTGCTTGGAATGATTGAGCATAAGCCCTTTGGCCTTGTGCAAATTCCTGAGCCTAATGGGCTCTATCATATCTACATTTAAAACTGTGTATGGTATCTGCCTCCTTCTCATCTCTGCGTAAACTATTCCCTCTATTAGGTACTCTGGCACTTTTCTTTCTACACTCAAGTTTTCCAAAGCCTCACCAAACATTTACCAACAAAACGATTGTTTTCAACCCCAAGATTTCATGAAATCTTTTATCTTGGGTATCTCTCGCTATCTCTCTCTCGTTCTCTCCTACAACTGAGTGAAGAAAAAATATAATAATGTCAACAACTCCTGACTTAACTTAAACACTTTCGCGCCCCTTTCGATGGTAAAAAAAAAGCGGTATGTGCGCGGTTCGTTTTTGCTGCGTAAGCGTAAAAACAAAAATGTGTATACTCTTTTTACTTTCCTTACCTTAGTTCTCGAGCTACGTATTTCATTTTGGTACCAACGTGTTCGCAATAAAATTCTCTAGAAGAACATCAGTAAAAAAAGTCACGAAACGTATAGGGATACCAGCACCAAATAAATAACTACGAAGATGACTCGCCGTGAGCGCCCAACAGCAACAAAATGTTTTTACTCTTGGCATTGTTATCACCTCCACACTTATCCTACAGCGTTAATTTTGGTATCAATGGACTCGCAATGAAATTCCCAACACGGTGATATGAATATAAGCGTAGAATAATGATTGCGGCCCGCCCGCAAGAGTGTGGGAAGTGGTGAAATTGTTACCCGGTATAGGTGACGGGACGACGCACAGCGCTTTGAAAGTTAATACTTATTTCACTCTCATGACATTAATTTTCTATGTACGTCATTCATTTTTGTGTCAATGTGTTCGCAATAGAATGTTCTATGAGCCCATAGGTAAAAAAGATCAACAAAGCGTAAGATAGAATAGCGCCAAATATAAAACAACGCTGGAACATACCAGTGAGCGTCAAACACACGAAATTTTTTACTTTTGTTATGTTTGTCAAGTTTATACTTGTTGCACACAGTTATTTTTGGTTGTACATTGATCGGAATAAAATTCCCTAAACAGACATATGCATATAATACATGATATGGGGGAAGCATTACCAGTATAAACGGCTAAAGTCACCCACCTGCAACCCGTTTGGGACATAATACCACTTGATCGAAGTGGTCCACACCTTTCATGAACTTATTGTACCATACAGCCTAGTGGTGAGAAAGAGAGCCTCATGGCACGCAGTTTGAAACAAACCCAAAGTAAATCGGATAAAAATTGAATTTTATACAAATATTTAAAAGAGGACATAACTTTATGTCCACTATGCGGTAGCGTTAGGCGAAACAGGACTCCTCGGTGAGTCCGGTTAGTGCGAAAGTGTTAAATTAAATTAATATCCTCTAGAATGCCTAAAATTGGCCTCACGTGTCCAATCTAGCTCTGTGGCCTGCATAACTGTATACAGTATATGTAAAACTAAACTCTTATTCGTGCTTTTTTTTATTCAGTAAATAATATAATATTATTATTAAAACTTACAAAAAAAAGAAAGAAAAAGAAATAGAGAGTATAGTTACATATATACTGGTTGAAATTATATTTTCATCCAATGTGTGTGTGTGTGTGTGTGTGTGGTTGTGCTTTGGGAAGATTGAGCTTAGGCTCTTTGGACCGGTGCAAATTCCTGAGCCTAATGGAATCAATCATATCTACATTTGAAACTGTGTATGGAGTCTGCCTCAGTCTCATCTCTGCGTAAACTATTCCCTCTGTTAGGTACTCTGGCACTTTTCTTTCTACACTCAAGTTTTCCAAAGCCTCACCAAACATTTACCAACAAAACGATTCTTTTCAACTCTCAGATTTCATGAAATCTCTTATCTGGGGGATCTCTCTCTCTTTCTATCTTAGAACAGTCAAGAAAAAATAAAATAATGACGACAACCTAATATTCACTAAGAGGCCTAAAATTGGCTACACGCGTCTAATCTTGCTTTTTGGCCTGCATAACTGTATACAGTATATATAAATCTAATCTTTATTTTATTAAGTATGTAATATAATATTATTAATTAATACTTACAAAAAATGAAATATAGAGTATAGTGTTATAATCTCAGCCTACAGGAGAAACGAGTCTCCCCCTTGAGAGTTATTCAACAAGCCTGACCTAACTAGAAAGTATAGGAAATATAGAGGCGATAACACAGATGTAAAATAGTTTGTTGGAGTTAATGAACAATTTAAGATTATGGGCAGTGAATAAGAAAATAGATAAATGACTGGTTAGGAGATGTAGACAATTTGCTGGAGGTGTGACGCTCGCTTCTGGAGGGATTTGATCTCACTTGAGGCCAAACATCGCAGGGGGAAGCCGCGCTCCATTCGAGCTCCCGTCAGAAAGGAACCCCTAGTGATATATCTCTAAGAGAAGAGAAGTGTGCAGACATGCCAGCTGTGGAGCTGAGCTTGGAACGTTGTGGTCTCAATTCCTGGACAGCGAGGAGTGTTTATTAAGCCACCCAGAGACATTATCGTGGGCCGTTGGAGTGCCCTGACCAGGCTCTGTCAGAGGGAGGAGCGCCCTCGACCAGACGATCTGTGGTAAGCACGATTTAAGACAGTTCATAGTGATTGCTTGTAGTTGGTCGTGTGCCCAGCGACAGTAGCAATGTTTATTTATAAGTTAGAAATGTTTTGGTAAGGCAGGAAGCCTAAATGAGAGGACGGAGATGAGAGAGACAGCTGGAGGGATGAGCAGCTTGTCCTCTCCCGTCGACCGCCTGAAGTCAACTGACGGAGCCTAGCTCCTGGCGGTGGAGGACCCCTCCCTGAGTGAGTGAGGAGCTGCCCGCTGGGCGAGGTGGAGCATGGACCAGCCCAAAAACAGGGGAGTCCACTCTCACAGTATGTAGAGAGCAGAGAGATGTTGGAAGCAAACATATTGTGTGGTTACTTTTGTTTATGTGTTTAAGGGGAAACATTTTTATTGGAGTGTCAATGGGTTGCAGGTCTGTCTTTGGGGAAGAAATTGCTGAGAACTTCGAAGCCAGCACAGAGGGAGTAGTTGATGAGACTCCAAGATAGTGGAGGAGGGGACCTCGAGCTGTGAGGAGAAGCAGTGAAGAGGAGTGTCACGTGCTTCTGTAGAGGTGGTGAAGCACGATAGTTGTTCGAGGAGACTTCATGGTGTAGCAGCCAGGAGAGCTATGGAGGACCCTAGTAGAAGTAGTGAAGCACCATAGTTGTTCAAGGAAACTTCATTGTAGCAGCTTGTAGGAGCTGCAGAGGATCCTGGTAGTTAAACCCGGAAGAACCTGAAGAGATCAGGGTAGTGAACTTCCAGGCGTGGGAGGGAAGTTCTAAATGATTACTTGTAGGGATGTAGTCGAGTGTTTGGTTGTCATTAGCGTGCAAGAGGCAGTGACAGGTGGATGATTGTTTGCATTCTTATGTCAAGGAGTGTTTTATACTGAAGTTTAGAGTTACAATCGTAGGCTGGATTACCTACAGATGTATGTGTTCTAGGACTGATAGAGTGATCGATTGATCATTGTTGTGTATCAAGGAACATTTATACTGATATATATGTGTTATTGCATTCTTATGCTGATTTTCCTTGTACATGTTTATAGATATAGATATTCTCTTGCTGATAGTGCAACATTGTATTATAGGACTTGACCTACTTGAGGAGGTTGGTAATGTTCAGTATAAATATTCAGTATATTCAGTTGGTCATTCAGTATAAATGACCTTCCCAACCATGTTAAAGACTGTACCTCTCTCAACCAGTTTAAGTTAAAAACGAAGCTATACCTAATAAATTCCTTGTAACCAACCTTACCCTTCTATTGTCAACCAATGTCTGTTTTTTTTAAAGAGCGCTGTTTGTCGACATTATTGTATTTGTGCTGCTTTTTCATCTATGTTTTCATTTCTTGTTTTCATTCTACTCAATTAGTATTAAGCTTGTCATTTAAGTTTATCATGCCCGAAACGCTTTGCGTAATAGTGGCTTTAGGCATTGTATGTACTAGCTCTACCTATAAGTCAACCAATCGTTGTAAAAATTTATTGTATGTATGTACCTTACCTAAATAAACATTTTATTTTATTTTTTTTTTCATTTTATTAGGTGGTGAACCAGGAGATAGGATACCACTTGATAAGCTGATGATAGAGTTCTGATGGTGTTGGAGTACAACCTGACTGAAATAGTATAGAGTGTAGGATTCATTATTATTATTATTATTGTATGTGTGTATGTACTGTGTATGTGCTGTGTCCAGTAAATGTATTCAAATTTGCTGGTGTTTGCCCTTGTCCTAGTGAGGCTTCCCAGGAAGTAGTAAAGAAGGAGAGAGAGAGGGAGGGAGAAAGAACCAAGAACCACTGCTGTGGACAGGGTAGGACGGAAAACTAGTAAGTTAAAGGGGATTGAGGAGATCATATCACATAAGGAGAGAGTAGTGAGTCACAGTGGCTCGAGTGGGTGTGCGCACGTGACAACGAAGCTAAGTGTTGGAGCCGCATCCCCTAAACGTGTGACGTTGAGCCCCTCTCCAAGAGCCAGAAGTGTCTAGTGTGATTTCCTAGTGAAGCATAAGCACTCTAACGAGTTGTAGGTTGGGTTGTCCGTAAAGGAGAAACAACATGACAACACCACCAACCTGCACACTATAATAATAGTTACATCTATACTGGTTGAAATTATATTTTAATCCAATGTGTGTGTGTGTGTGTTCACATTGTTGTACTCATTAATTTGTGTTCTGGGGGATCGATCATCGGCTCCTTGATTATACCTCTTAATTGTCAATGAATTGGTGTACAGATTCCTGAGCCTATTGGGCTCTATCAAATCTACATTTGAAACTGTGTACAGAGTCTGCCTCCACCTCATCACTGTGTAATGCATTCCATCTGTCAAGGACTCTATCAGTTTCCTTTCTAAACTCAAGTTTTCCAAAGCCTCACCAAATAATTACCAACAAAACAATACCTTTCAACTCTAAGATTTCATAAAATCTCTTTTTTGGGGTATCTCTCTCTCTTTCTTACAACTGAGTCAAGAAATAATATAATAATGACAACAACTCATAACTTAATATTCTCTACGATGCCTAAAATTGGTTACACTTTTCTAATCTAACTTTGTGGCCTGCATAACTGTATACAGCATTTATAAAACTAAACACTTATTCATTCTTTTTATTTTATTAAGTAAATAATATAATAATATTATTATTTAATTCATACAAAAAAATAGAGAGAGTATAGTTACATATATACTGGTTGAGAATTTATTTCTATATAATGAGTGTGTGTGTCCACCTAATTGTGCTTGAGGAGGGTTGAGCTTCGGCTCTTTGATTCAACCCATTTAATTTTCAATGAACTGCTCTGCAGATTTTAAGCCTATTGGGCCCTATCATATCTTCTTTTGAAACTGTGTATGGAGTCTGCCTACACTTCATCACTGCGTATAATATTCCATCTGTTAGTTACTCTGACACTTATCTTTGGAAAACTTGAGTGTAGAAAAAAAAGTGCCAGAGTACCTAACAGACGGAATACTTTATGCAGTGATGAGATTGAGGCAGACTCCATACTGTGACGGAGTTCCCCCCCTTATAATTCTCCCACGCCTGCAGTAAGAGTCATGTCTACTTTTCCCAAGCGTTCTCTGTAGCAGGCTACAATTTGATATATGGGAGAGAGTGAAGTGTTCTCGGAGAGCCGAGAAATTTGTGAAATAGTAATATTTTGGCCTGTGGTATAGGCCCTTTAGGGAGCCAAGATGGCGCTGGCCTCCCTGATCTCCCACCAAAACCGTGTGACGTCAGTGGCACCGGATTGGTCTCCGACAGCAATGTGGCACCGGGAGCCAATGAAAACCTCCCGTGGCGAAAGTGACGTCACGAAGGAAGGGGGTCCAGGCCGCGCGCCACTCTGGCGCCATCAGTCAGACACGACACGTCATAGAGGTCGGACGTGCAACGAGTGGTCCTGTCAGTTGGACAGTTGTTTCCCGCTCCCGTGGATTTACGCGTCACCGGAAGTCCGCCAGTACTCTGAGAAGTCTTCCCTAGTTCATGTGTTGAACCAGAAGAGGGAATTGACGGTTATTTGAGCAACAAGTGCTCCAGTTAGGTGCTGTGCAAGAAGCAGTGAAGCCGTGCAGTGACGTATGTGACGTCTGTGGCAATTCACCAGTTCGTGACAGCGTAGTGGCTGACAGAGCCACTGGGTAGCTAAGGAAGAGAGGACTATTTGGGGAAACCGGACGACTGTAGCTGAGACGTAGGCGACAGCCGTTGATGGGAGAAGACGACGGCCAGGAGACCGACTCCAACCTTAAAGAAGTCAAGAAGGAGGACGGACCTGCAGTGAGGAGGCACGGAGACGACGCGCTAAACGGTGGGACGACGAGAGGCTCTGATAGGACACGACGACGTGTAGTGTGGGGGCGTTCCCGACACGAGGACCAGGAGCTACATCTCGACTATCATCGGAGGATAGGGTGAAGTAGGTGTTTCTAGTTCCCTCCCCATTCCCCTTTAGTTAGCTATGTTATTCGGCTATATTATCTAGCCTGAGGATTTTATATGTCGTGAGCAAGTCTCACCCATGTCATGGTAAAGCACCAGTGTGCTAGACAGTACTATCAAGAGTACTTGTAATATTCATGTTGATTATTGGTGTGTGCAGGCACCAGGAACCAGTGATAAATTTACTGTGTTGTGTATATCTTTCTATAGATTTTGATATGAACATATAGTGGTAAATTATATATAATATTATGCCAGTATTTGAAAGTTAGGCTGTGTGCCCAGAAATCATTTATTTTCCATGTATTGATATTTGATGTATCTACATTATATATGCTATGTGCATTCAGTGATTAGACATTTGTGAGTACAGTGAATTATTGTGTTATCGCCCACGAGAGAAAGTACTGAAAACTCTAGTGTTAATATTTCATAATATATTGTTGGATGAATAACAGTGTAAGACCATTACAGTAAGTCATGGTAGCATTGATTGTAGAAAAGACTGTTTGAGCCTGAGTACAGTGTAACCAAGTGATACGTGCTGTTGTAGCCAATATCGTGTGTGCGAGTTCATAGTAATATTGGAGAATCTAAAGAAACAGCGCGCGTGAATCTAGAAAACAAGCAAAGAGCTTCCGTGCGTAGGCCAGGCGATCAGCTGTTCTTGACACTTGATGAGGAAGGGAGATGTTGCCACCTTATGATCACATACTATCCGTGGGAATTATCGACCGCGTCAGGATCAGTTGATTTATTGATTATTGTTTGGCCTTTGTGACATCTTTCATACATTTTAAGTAAAATACAAAACTATCTTTGTGTTTATATCATCCCCTCCATTGATCTTGTGGCTATATTATACTGGTAAGCATAGAGTGATAACAATAAGTACCTGCCTGATTCCTAATCTATTGAGTGTGACCTTGCCAAGGCTACCACTAAATACACCAGTCCACTGATGGTGTTACTGGCCACCTAAAACACCAGTTGGCGACCTTGTGGTTAACCGTAGAGCCCGATTGTTGCGGAGGGCACACGATAGTCAAGTGCACGAGTCGTGTTCTCACTCTTTCTTAATTAGAGGCCGTTAAGATTGACTGGGAGACTCTCCTGGCGTGCAGTGGCGCAGTGAGGATCGAGTGAAGACCCGCAGGGCTACGGTGAGTTACCTTGGGCATAGCATTGGCTCACCCCAGACTAGAGAGAAGAGAGGTGAAACCCCAACAATACACAGTTTCATATGTAGATATGATTAATTCCATTAGGCTCAGGAATTTACATGTTTCCTGAGAGCCTATGCTAAATCGTCCCCAAGCACAACCACACACACCCACACATTATATGAAAATAAAATTTCAACCAGTATATATGTAACTATACTCTCTAAGTTTTTTGTTAGTTTTAAACAATAATATTATTATATTATTTACTTAATAAAAAAAGAAAGAACGAATAAGTGTTTAGTTTTATATATACTGTATACAGTTATGCAGGCCACAAAGCTAGATTAGATGTGTGTGGCCAATTTTAGGCATCCCAGAGAATATTAAGTTAAGTTGTGAGATGTTTTCATTATTATATTTTTTCTTGACTCAGTTGTAAGAGAGACAGAGAGAGATATCCCAGATGAGAGATTTAGATGAGCCACAGAGACATTAGAAAGAACTTTTTCAGTGTCAGAGTAGTTAGTAAATAGAATGCATTAGGCAGAGATGGGGTGGAGGCTGACTCCATACACAGTTTAAAATGTAGATATGATAGAGCCCAGTAGGCCCAGGAATCTGTACACCAGTTGATTGACAGTTGAGAGGCGAGACCAAAGAGCCAAGGCTCAACCCCCGCAAGCACAAATAGGTGAGTACACACTCATTGGATGCAAATTAAATTTCAACTAGTACACATAATGTAACTATACTCTCTATTTCTTCTTTTTAGTAATTATTAAACAATAATATTATTTTATTTACTTAGTAAAAAAGAGAATATGAGTTTATATATATACTGTATGCAGTTATGCAGACCACAAAGCTAGATTAGACACGTGTGACCAATTTAGGCATCCTAGGGAATATTAAGTTAGGAGTTGTTGTCATTATTATATTTTTTCTTTACTCAGTTATAAGAGAGAAATACCACGGATAAGAAATTTTATGAAATCTGAGGGTTGAAAGAAATTGTGTTGTTGGTGTAAGAGGAATAGTTGATACTTTTTTCAATACTCCTCTGAACTGAAGATATTATAAATTCTCCCCTCTGCCACCTATTCCTTAGTTATTGGTGAGCATGCTCACAACTTTCTTCACTTTGTCTTCAATTATTCCTCTGAAGAATTTCTCATCATGGATGAATTTTTCCTGATAATTTTGGTTGTTTTGGAGGAAGATCCCATGACTATTGTCTTGTAGTTCCTGCCTCCTCTTGTATAACAATACGATTAACATATATATCAAATACCTTAAACATGTGTGTTGAAAATAAAATCTGGTTCTTCCCTTCTAGTAATTGATATGGTGAAATCTTCATATCATCCCTTTCTATTACAATATTTGGAATTTGGTATATGAGTTTGATAAATGATAGGATCAATTGGGGTAGTGAATGACCAAAAATGGATGTCAGCATGGATGTTATACAAGTTTCCAAGGATGGTTTTCTTCCATTTACTTTTACTGTATTAATTCTAAATACTAATGATGAAGCTACACTCACTAATTGCTGAAATTTTACCTGGTCAATTGGAAAATAAGATCCGTGTAAGTACCAAATTAAAATATATTGTAAATGAGGCAAGACAACCTTACGAGGTTGTGGTTTGCATTTATGGATATTATTAAATTTTACTGTTTCATAATCAATATTAAAAGAATTTATCGGAATAACATGTACTATAGTATATTTTTTATTATATCTAAATTTGTAGACGAATTTAAAAGTCTATTGGAATAAACATAAATAGATTTTTTTTAATACAGTCATCGCAAAAGTGATGTAATTTGATTGACTCATCTACAAGTCTTCCTAATGTTGAAATTTGGAGGAGGTGTAGTGGTTTATTTGACTGATGACATTTGTAACAGCTTGCTACATTCTTAGTTCTTTCTAGTTAACGCCATTTTCCTACTCTTTGGTTTATAGATAAAGTCGGATGGATCGTGTTTAAAAAAAAAAGTGTCAGAGTAGTTAGCAGATGGTTATCTTGAGATGATTTCGGGGCTTTTTTTTAGTGTCCCCGCGGCCCGGTCCTCGACCAGGCCTCTACCCCCAGGAAGCAGCCTGTGACAGCTGACTAACACCCAGGTACCTATTTACTGCTAGGTAACAGGGGCATAGGGTGAAAGAAACTCTGCCCATTGTTTCTCGCCGGCGCCTGGGATCGAACCCAGGAGCAAATGATCACAAGTCCGGCGTGCTGTCCGCTCGGCCGACCGACTCCCTTGACATTACATCCCATTATGGATATTAATTCTATTTCCGTAACAGCATGCACTCCTGTATGCTAATCCCCACAATCACCAAGCCCACCTGAGTCACTCAAACATCTGCCACTACACTGGATCACCTATGGACTATTATAACAGCTCCCCTTACATCTGGGGTAATTTATGACAGAACAACTGACCACTATCCTACTTTCCTCATAGCAAACATTGACACATCACCACCAGAAACCAAAAAACTTTCATTCAGGCTACATAGTGAATCAGCTTTAGGCAATCTCTCTAATGCACTTCTCAATATTAACTGGGAATCTGAATTTAATAATTCGCAGGATATAAACTCATCAACTAACCTCTTTCTCTCCAAAACTCTAAGCCTCTACAACACTCACTGTCCCCTCCTTATCAAACAAGTAACTGATAAAAGAAAAACTAACCCGTTGCTCACAAGTGGCATAATTAAATCAATCAACAAAAAACATGAATACGAAAAGAAACTTAGGAGTGGCCTAGTTTCAATGGAAGTAGTTAAAAGGTACTCATCAGTGCTTACCAGTATCATAAGAAAAGCAAAACTTTCATATTATGAGACTAGATTCAAAGAAGCAAAAGGCAACATGAAAAGCACATGGAATACCATCTCTAACATCCTGGGAACTAAACAACACTCCCACAACCAGATAACACTCTCTAAGGATGGCCTTACAATGTCATCTGACTTAGAAATGGCGAATGAATTTAATAGCTTCTTTTCATCGATTGGTGCTAACCTTGCAAGTAAAATCCCACAGACTCAGACACATATCAACACATATCTCTCAGGCAGCTATCCAAACTCTCTTTTCCTCTCACCAGTCAGCCCGTCAGATGTTGTGTCCATCATACACTCACTTAAAACCAAAGCTGGGAACATCAGTGAAATCCCATCCATTGTATACAAGAGCGCCACCCATGCCCTTGCACCACCTATAGCTCTGCTGTTCAACAAATCCCTTGAGTGTCATACCTTCCCTGATATCCTTAAAAACGCAAGAGTTACGCCAGTTCATAAAGGAGGTAATCCGTCAGACATAAACAACTACAGACCAATATCGAACCTACCCATACTATCAAAAATATTTGAAAAAATTATCTGCAAACAGCTCTACTCCTATCTCGTAAAATTCGACATTCTTAGCCCCTGTCAGTTTGGCTTCCGCTCTCAAAAGAGTACCAACGATGCAATTATTAGTCTCCTTGATATAATTTACTCAGCCCTTGCCAAAAATGAGTTTCCAATTGGACTCTTCATTGACCTGAGAAAGGCCTTTGATACTGTTAATCACGATTACCTCTTATGCAAACTCCATCATTATGGAATCCGAGGCCATGCACTGGACTATATCCAATCCTATCTTAGTGATAGACACCAATGTGTAGCCATCAATAATATAATCTCTCCCATTCTACCAATAACCGTTGGAGTGCCACAGGGCAGCATCTTGGGACCCCTACTATTTCTTATATACATTAATGATCTGCCTAATGTCTCTAACATTCTGAAACCTATTTTGTTTGCTGATGATACTACCCTCATTTACTCCAACCCCAACCCACATACACTAAATGATGTTGTTAATAATGAACTAAAAAAAAGTCCACTCATGGATGTCAACCAACAAACTAACTCTTAACATAGAAAAGACCTACTACATCCTATTTGGAAGCAAATCTACAAATGCAATTCAGCTTCAGATTGACAATGTAAACATTAGCAATATAAATGATGGAAAATTTCTTGGCATATTCCTAGACAAGAGACTCAACTTCAGTACCCACATACAACACATAACCAAGAAAGTCTCTAAAACAGTTGGTATACTCTCCAAAATCAGATATTATGTTCCTAACTCTGCTCTCATCTCTCTATATTATGCACTAATCTATCCCTATCTCAACTATGGTATCTGTGCATGGGGTTCAACCACTGCAAACCACCTCAAGTCCATCATCACCCAGCAAAAATCTGCTATCAGAATAATATCAAATTCTGCTTTCAGACAACACACAGCCCCTTGTTTAACTCCCTAAACATGCTAAACATTATCTCACTCCACAAATTCTCTTGTGTCAACTACATTTACAAAACCCTGTTCTTAAATGCAAATCCTTGTCTGAAACTCTTCCTGGACAGATGTAATAGGACCCATTATCACCACACCAGAAATAAATATCTCTTCGATATCCCCAGAGTTAAACTTAATCTGTGTAAACACTCTATGCAAATATAGGGACCCAGTTTATGGAACTCACTCCCTACTAAATTGAAAAGCTGTCCAACTTTTACATCATTCAAAATCAATACTAAAAAGTACCTAATTTCATCTTCATAGTTTTTCACTTTTTGCCTTAAAATTGCACTGTATCTATTGCTACCCAATCTCCCAACCTTTATGTTCCCAATTTGAACATCTTTACCATTGTGATCATTGCTGTTTTCTTATATGTGCTGCCAATCTGTTGTATGGTGTTTATAAATCTTGTTTATCTGTATCTTTTGCTACCCAGTCTCCCAATCTTTATGTACCCAATTTGAACATCTTTACTATTGTGATCATTGCTGTCTTATATGTGCTGTCAATCTGCTGTATGGTGTCTATTAATCTTGTTTAAATTACTAATCAAGCTGTCAATGTAATCAATCAGAGCTTTAATATAACAATGTGCTTTAATATACTTACTTATCTCTCTCATCTCATTTTTCTCTTGTAATGTATCTTTCATTTATCAATTCTGATTGAAATTACCTACTTAAAATTATCTGCTAGATTAAGGACCTGCCCGAAACGCTGCGCGTACTAGTGGCTTTACAAGAATGTAAATACTGTACTATCCAATGTATTCTCACAAACCCAATGTACCTTCTTGTATATATATAAATAAATAAATAAATAAATAAATAAATAAATTACATGGGATGTAATGTAGGCCGTGATGTGGTGGAGGCATCACATCCATCCTCCACAGTTTCAGATCTAATCCAACACAAAATTAAATTAGAAAAGGTTCAGAGAGATGCCACCAGGCTAGTCCCCAAGCTGAGGGTATGACCCATGAGGAGAAGTTATGAGTTGTCATTATTATATTTTTTCTGGTGTTAATTGTAAGAGAGAAATACCCCAGATAAAAAATTACATGAAATCTCAGAGTTGAAAGGAAACCTGCTGTTGGTCAATGTTCGGTGAATCTTTGAAAAACTTGGGTGTAGAAAGAAAAGTGTCCTAGTACCTAACAGATGGAATGTGATGACGAGGAGGCAGACTCCATAAGCAGTTTTAAATGTAGATATGATAGAGCCCAATGGGCTCAGTAATCTGTACACCAGTTTATTATTTTATTTACTTACTAAACAAAAAAAGAAAAATTAAGAGTTTTGTTTTATATATACTGTACTGTAAACAGTCAACCAGACCACAGAGCTATATTAAACACGTGTGGACATTGTAGGCATCCTAGAGAATCATATTATATAATAAACCCCTTGAAAATTTCTTTAAAAACTTATGATGAGAAAAAATCAGCTGTGTTATGCCAAAAATTACATAGAACGAGAACTTCAAGAAATAATTCTAATTTAGGAGTTGCTGTCATTATTAATTTTTTTCTTGATTCAGTTGTAAGAGATAAATACATTACAAAAGAGATTTCATGAAATCTGAAGGCTGAAAGGAATCATGCTCTATGCCAATGTTTGGTGAATCTTTGGAAAACTTGAGTGTAGAAAGAAAAGTGTCAAAGCAGCAACTCCTAAATTAATATTCTCTAGGATGCCTTAAATTGTCCACACGTGTCTAATCAAACTTTGCGGCCTGGTTGACTGTATTATAGTATATATATAACTTAACTCTTATTCTTTCTTTTTATATAAATAATAATAATAATATATACATACTAAAAAAAGAAAATATTGAGTATAGTTTCATATATAATGGTTGATTTTTGTATTATCCATTGTACTCACCTAATTGTGCTTGCGGGGGTTGAGCTTTGGCTCTTTGGTCCCGCCTCTCAACTGTCAATCAACTGGTGTACAGATTCCTGAGCCTACTGGGCTATATCATATCTACATTTGAAACTGTGTATGGAGTCAGCCTCCACCACATCACTTCCTAGTGCATTCCATTTATTAACTACTCTGGCACTGAAAAAATTCTTTCTAATGTCTCTGTGGCTCATCTGGGTACTAAGTTTCCACCTGTGTCCCCTTGTTCGTGTTCAACCCGTGCTGAAGAGTTTGTCCACCCTGTCAATTCCCCTGAGAATTTTCTAGGTGGTCATCATGTCTCCCCTTACTCTTCTGTTTTCCAGTGATGTGTGTATGTGTGTGCACTCACATAGTTGTACTCACCTATTTGTGCTTGGGGAGATTGAGCTTCGGCTCTTTAGTCCAACCTCTCAACAGTCAATGAACTTGTGTGCAGATTCCTGAGCCTAATGGGCTATATCATATCTACATTGGGAACCGAGACATAATCATTTCTGTATAAAATTCTCTGGAAATAAAAAACTGGAAAGAACTAAAAATGTTCCTTGTTGTTACAAATTCCACCAGTCTAATATACCATTACACCTCCAAATTCCAACATCATAGCAAATCGATTGACTCTTACGTTATTGTTTGGAAATCTTTATATCTTCCATGTTGACATATATTTGTGGAAATTCCCTTAAACAATTGATTCTATCATTTATGAAACTCCTGTAACAAATTCCACATAATGGAAGAGAAGGGGGGGATAATATTGGGATTTTTACCATATCAGTTTCTTGGAAGGAAACCAAAAGATATTTTCACCATATCAGTTATTTAAGGCGTCATGTTGTTCTGTATGGAACTAGAAGACACTAGTCCTTCGGCACTACTTCTCAAATAAACCACATGGGTCTAATTTAACTTTGCAGTTTCTATATACAAAATATAAAAAACAAATATGTTCGGGAATAGAATATTCACATATTTTTTACTTATTGTATTAGTTATTTTATGTCTTCATTACAATAACATCTATTATGAATATGTATAACAAAATACCATACATGGAATCAGTTGCAGTTGGAATGACTGATGGTGAAATAAAATATGTTATGGATTCACTACATGATATAGCTGGTTCCCTTGCGGTAATTCTGGCAACTTTGGCAATTTTCAGAACAATTAACATATATAAAACTATAAAAAGTGAAGAAAGAGAACAAATGAATTTCGAAGCGCCATAAAAAAGGTAGGAATTTTCCAAATATTAAATTAAATGGATGAGAATATATTTAATGATTGGGCTAAAAAAGACCATACTGTGTGAACCAGGTGCTTGGTTAAAAATATAATAATGACAACAATTCTTAACTTAATATTCTCTAGAATGCCTAAAATTGTCCACACATGTCTAATCTAACTTTCCTACCCGGTTGACTGTATACAGTATATATAAAACTAAAATTCTTATTCTCTCTTTTTTTTGTTTAAATAAATAAAATAATAATATTATTATATATTTACTAAAAAAAAGAAATAGAGTGTATAGTGTCTCACCTAGTTGTATTTGGGGTGATTGAGATTCGGCTCTTTGGTCCAGCATTTGAACTGTTAATGAACTGGTGTATAGATTCCTGAGCCAATTGGTTTCTATCATATCTACATTTGAAACTGCATATGGAGTCTGCCTCCTCATCATCTTTGCCTAATGCATTCCATCTGTTAGGTACACTGACACTTTTCTTTCTATACTTAAGTTTTCCGAAGATTCACCAAACATTGACCAACAACACGATTCCTTTCTACCCTCAGATTTCAAGAAATTTCTTATCTGTTGATTTTTTTCTTACAACTGAGTCAAGAAAATTAACTTAAACTTAATACTCTCTAGGATGCCTAAAATTGTCCATGCGTGTCTAATCCAGCTCTGCGGCCTGGATGACTGTATACAGTACATATACTAAACTCTTATTCTTTCTTTTTTTGCTTTAGTAAATAAAATAATATTACTGTTATTTAATACTTACTAAGAAAACCAAAACAAATTGAGATCATAGTTTCATATATATACACTAGTTAAATTTTTATTTTCGTCGAATGTGTGTGTGTGTGTACTCACCAGTTGTGCTTGGGGTGGAGGATTAAGCTTAGGTTCTTTGGTCCCGCCTCTTAACTGTCAATAAACTGGTGTGTAGATTCCTGAGCCCATTGGACTCTATCTCATCTACATTTGAAACTGTGTATGGGTTCTGCCTCCATTGCCCAATGCATTTCGTCTGTTAGGTACTTATCATTGTTATATTTTTTCTTGACTCAGTTGTAAGAGAGAAATATCCCAGATAAAACATTTCATGAAATCTGGGGGCTGAGAGGAATCGCGTTGTTGGTTAATGTTTTTTGAATCTTTGTAAAACACTGCAATAGACAATATATTTTCATTAAGATGAGACTTGGGGTAATAATGTACAATATAACGAGAGCCGAGATATTTTAGACTGGCCTCTTTATCATTAATATTGTTCGTTCTTTTTTTTATTTACTAACTGATGAAGATCCCAATTACCCTGCAGAACTTTACATTTAAGCTGAGAAGATGGTATCACTAATATGGGCTCTAAGAGTAAAAAGATAATTGAGGATCAATGATGAGCTACAACTAAACCACTGTCAGGAAGTCTAAAGATATTAATCACATGAGGTGAATTAAAAACAGGTTATATTTTAGGTTAGAGCATTGTAGTTGCAATTCAACCTGGATTGGTAACCATTTCAAAAAAGGCAGAGACTGAAGTTGGAATAGCCCAGTTGCATGGTAAATCAGAGGTGAAAAATAAAAATGACACTATACCTTTCTTTTGCTTCTCGATATCATACCCTAAGAGCAAGAGACCAAGTAGTTGACATAGTAGACATCTTCCTCCATCATAATCATTATGATTAACGAGTGATTTATATATCTGTCTGCAGTATTTCAGGAAATTGGTCACTATTGAAAAAACCTTGGTGTCGTGTAGTGGGAGGTAATAATAATCATCCTTGTTATTGTTCAGGGTATTATTACACCAAGACCAACTTTCATAGGAAAAAAGCACATTCTTTTAAATAATTTTCTTCTTTTTGACATTTAAACATTCCTTAAATTCTGAAGGATATATTTTTTGTATTAGTTTATTGTAAAAACTGGGTCATTATCGAGGATCAAATAATGTTCCAGATCGATGAGAAAAAATAATGCAACCATAATTGTGGTTAATATAATTAAAAAAGTAGGGGATGACCATTTTGATTTGCTACTGCATTATGGGAAATGTGTGGGCAAGAATTTACTTAGACATAACAAAATGTTCATTTAAATAGTCAAATTCTCTTTTATTTCACCGATATCAGTTGCAAATTTAACTTTTAATTTAGATGACTGCTTATTTTTTCTTAGTAAACCTGCTTCCACATATGAATTTACATCATATAAATTTATTGGTTGTGGTTTATTATTATTATTATTATTATTATTTTCTATTATATACATATTTGCATATTTTACATTTGCCTCACTATACAATTTTTGATTTAAAATACTCACACATGCAGTAATATTTTTCATATCTTGATTAAAAGGTGAGGAATAGGAAGATGGAGGAAAAATATAGAAGTTTGTATTAGTTATATTTATTAAATCAGGTATAGTTTGCCCAGATATATACTGCATATTAATGGTTTTTAAATATATATATAATGAGAAAACAGCTTTTAATGAAACTGGGTTTTTGGCTATAAATCTCAAAAGGATAGAGTACCTTAGGCTGAAATCTAAAATTTACTGATATCACGTTCTTCAACTTGTTTATGTGTTAGATTTTTCATGTAATCTTTAAGTTGATTATATATTTACTTCCTCACATAATGTCTGAGTAAAAAAAAAGTCATATGTATCGTCAACCACTAGTAATTTTTCCTTAATTTTATATACAAATCGCTAGTTTTATATACATTTGTAATGTTTTATATACCACAGTATATAAAATCCCTGGGCCTTTTATCTCCCAGAGAAAATAAAATTAAAATTACCCTATGGGAGAGCCAAAAATGAGGGAAGTAAACGTTATCTAATATTTGGGAGATGTTTATATAGCGACTATTTTATCTGATAAAGAACCCTTAGAAAGATAGAGTAGAAGTTATTGTTCATAACTCGAGACATGATCACTACCTTATACAATTCTCAGAGGGATTGATTCCCAACCTACTTTCTGGAAAGAACTAAAAATAGACATATCAATAGAATTACTATTTTCTATATTGACATCGATATTACCTACTTCCCCAATATTAGTCCTTAAGACATATATCTTAACCAGTCTAATTACTACTGCCAATTTATATTGAAGTTATTTGTTCATATAAAACCTTACCGTCGATACCAAAATAAACGACTTAGCCCGAAAATTGAGGAGAGAAAACTAAAAAGTATACTCAGTTTAGTGCCAGTGTAGTGGGCATGTTGATGGGTGCTCGTTCCCAGGTATGGCTCAGGCGATTATCGGGTTGGCTGCGGGTGGCACGCTGGGCTTTTTTTTTGGCCTTCTATGCATATATCTCTTTAGAGAATTCTATGGCAAACAATTTTACATCAAAATGAACGACGTAGCACAAAACTTAAAGTGAGAAAACTGAAAAGATTATACACATTTTAAAACGATCTAGTGTTTTTTAATGAAAGCGAACCATTTTAAGGTTCTCTCCCAATACACCAACTGCATCTTATAATGTTGTGAGCATTTATAAAAAAATTATTGACAATGCGATTGGAATGATATTCAGAGAGGTTTCATTGATCTCATATTTTAAAACGACCTTGTGTTTTTTAATGAAAATGAACCATAAACGATTATTTTTAATGTGCCTAAAAGCTTTCCCAATACACCAAATGCATCTTATAATATTGAGTGTATCTATAAAAATCCTTAATAATGCGATTGGATTTTGGGCAGGCAGGGTACGGTCACCTGATGTTCATGTAATCAGGGTAATCTCACATATAATAATAGTGTCTGACTCATCCACTATGATGATTCATCTGATCAAGTGAACATCAGGTGACCTAAACCTTTTCCTATTGGTGGAGAATTTTTTCCATCGATCTAATCTAGCTTTGTGGCCTGCATAATTGCATACAGTATATATAAAACTAAACTCTTATTCTTTTTTTATTAAGTAAGTAATATAATATTATTATTTAATAATTACTAAAAAAAAAGTGTGTGTGTGTGTGTGTACTCATTTAGTTGTGTTTGAAGGGATTGAGCTTCGGATCTTTGATTTCACTTTTTAATTGTCAATGAATTAGTGTTTCATCATATTTACATTTGAAACTGTATATGGAGTCTGCCTCCACCTCATCAATGCGTAATGTATTCCATCTGTTAGGTACTCTGGCACTTCTCTTTCTACACTCAAGTTTTCCAAAGCCTCACCAAACATTGACCAACAAAACGATTCCTTTCAACCCTCAGATTTCATGAAATCTCTTATCTGGGGTATCTCTCTGTCGCTCTTAACAAACCATAAATGATTATTTTTAATGTGCTAATAGCTTTCCTAGTGTGGGTAGGTGCTCACGGGAAATGCCACATCCACTCACTGTAGGGTGTGCTGGGGATCACCTGGGGGTCAGGCAAACGATCGCGTATTTTTTTTTTTTTAGAGAGAGAGAAACTCATGAAACCTCAAATTGAGAGACTCGTCATAGTCCGTGCTGCTTGGAACATTTTGTTCTGCATAGCTGAATCCAGTTTTTATCTTTTTGGTGGGAAGTTCTCCTCCTACTGTTTGTGGTTCTCCTTGTCCTACTGTTTGTGGTTCTCCTTCTCCTCCTTCTTGTCCTACTGTTTGTGGTTCTCCATCTTCTCCTTCTCTTCCTACTGTTTGGGATTCTCCTCCTCCAAAATGAGCTTGTAATAACTGTATTATGTGCATTCCTATTGCTTGTGATTCTCTTACTCCTTCTCCTAATGCTGTTTCTGATTCTCTTCCTATTTCTTCTCCTCCTACTGTTTGTGAATCTCTTCCTGCTCCTTCTCCTCCTACTGCTTCTGATTCTCTTCCTCCTCCTTCTCCTCCTACTGCTTCTCATTCTCTTCCTCCTCCTTCTCCTCCTATTGTTCGTGATTCTCCTCCTCCTCCTTCTCCTCCTATTGTTCGTGATTCTCCTTCTCCTCCTTCTCCTTGTGATTCTTTTGTTTTTTCTTTTTCCCCCGACTTCCACATTAATGTTAAATTTAATGCTAGCAAATGTGTCTGAGGAATTAATATTCTTAGCCAACATTAACATTCCACCTCATTATTACCGTCTTGGAGTTTAAGTTTCATAACCACAAATGGGGGCAGTGAATTTTTTTTCATTGGGAAATTATCCGTATAAAATCCACATTTAAATAAATCTTGACTTGCAGCATGGGTACATGATATCAACAATTTGTTCATCTAAAATCGTTTTCCTTCCTTTTGTAATTAATTATGTAATGCTTCTAAATTGTTCTCTAATTTGACGTCTTCTATTTCATTTAGATCTGCATAAATATCAGGAATGAAATTATGCAATTTCCATGGAAATATTAATATAATTGGATTTTTTGTATAATATCCCCTATCAATATTAGAATTTTTATATATTTTATTTACGTAATATGCAGGATAACCATTGGTAAAGTATTTGTAGATTCTATTATAATAACTAAGCAATTTATTAAAGGGTTCAATTAGTGTCCTGTCAGTTTCGGCAGTATTTTTAGGATTATCCGAAATTGGTGGTTTGGGAACAATAAAGAGACCTTTATAGGTTTTTATGTCTTCAATAAATGGCGAGAATAATGATTCTACAAGTTTGGATTTCATTTTGGATTTTCGAAGTTCAGACGAATCTGTTTGACAAACGAATTCTTCTGTTTCTTGGGCGTATTCTTTTGTTTCCTGGGGTAGTTCAGAGAAATCTGCTTGACAGATGGAGGATTGTAATAATTCTCGAAGTAATTCATGAGGTAGTTCGACAGATTCCATTTGACTGATGACGTGAGGAACGTCAGAGGATTCATTTTCACTTGTTTGTAATTCTCCTCCTCCTCCTCTTTCTTCTCCGGCGTCTTGTAATTCTCCTCCTTCCCTTTCTCCTGTGTCTCATAATTCTCCTCCATCTTGTAATTGTCCTCCTACCCCTTCTCCAGTATCTTGTAGTTGTCCTCCTACTCCTCCTATGAACATTCTAAACTCTCCTGTTAAAAAAAAATATAACTGGATTCAATGAGAGGTTAGGAATTTTAACAAACACATAATGAAGCAAACAAGGGTGAATCATTAAGATTCATATTTCATACCAAATATTCTGATCTTTTAGGGTATGAAGAAACACACAATATACGTAAACTACCTTAACAACAATCCTGAAACATTTCTCAGGCTTCATGATAGAGAAACTGTTAACGTGAATTTGTTATATTATAGGTTGCCAAAATTACAAAATATATAATTTACCATTATATATATATATATATATATATATATATATATATATATATATATATATATATATATATATATATATATATATATATATATATATATATATATATATATATATATATATATATATATATATATTCTCGAAGTCAATCAAGTCAGACGAGACGCTGTCCTCAGGGCTGTACACAACCATTTCCGTCCCCTTTACCCATTCATCCAAACGTGCTACAGTGGGGACTCTAAGCTTCTTTTTGGGGAGCATGAAATAAACTCCTGTGAAGGTGTCCAACAAGGTGACCCCTTAGCCCCCTTCCTTTTCTGCCTAGCTATCAAAGAGGTCACTGATAGTCTGACAAGCGAGCTAAACATCTGGTACCTGGATGATGGCACTCTAGCTGGAACTCCGGAAACCATTTTGGAGGATATAAGGAAAATCCAGGAGCAAGGAGCAGCCTTAGGCCTCATTCTCAATGCATCCAAATGTGAAATAATCTCCCGCAACCCAGACATCACTGGGCAAATACAAAATGTTCTTCCAGACATTCTCGTTGTCGAGCCACCGAACTGCACTCTCCTGGGTGCCCCCATTGGCCCACGAGCAATCGAGGAGGTCCTGGTTGCAAAAATCACTGACCTAAAGAGAATTCAGGACAGGATTGATGCCCATGATGCTCTCTTTCTCCTTACAAGATGCCTGTCTCTCCCTAAGTTGACCTACTTTCTGAGATGTTCTCCATCCTACAGCAGCCCTAAGTTAAATGTGTATGACACCCTTCTGATGTCCATGCTGGTGAAAGTCCTGAACCTGCCATTGGACGACTCTCAGTGGGAGCAAGCAACCCTTCCTGTAAGACTCGGCAGCCTTGGTGTCCGCACAGCCTCCCAAATTGCTCTACCAGCCTTCCTTTCCTCCTCTTATGCATCGCACGACCTCGTCAGAGATATTTTACCTGCAACCCTGAGAGATTCAGCAGGAATACACGATCCTGCTTTCACTGAATGTTCAAATCAGTGGGATGTTCTTGCAGCCCCAGCAACCATTATAGAGCTAACAAAACAACACAAACAGTCCGGCTGGGACCACCTTCTAGTAGAAAAAGTAGCTGATACCATGCTGAGCGTCGCAACATCAGACAAGGAGAAAGCCCGCCTCAGAGCAGTGCGTGCCCCCCATGCAGGAGACTTCCTCCTGGCAGTACCCATGTCAGCAATGGGCACGCGCCTAGATCCAGAATCCCTTCGTGTGGCAGTGGCCCTCCGCCTTGGTGCCCCAATTCACACTGAATACAAGTGTATTTGCAACAGGGTGGAAGCAGACCAATGCGGACTGCATGGGTTGCATTGCGGAAGCACAAAGGGCTGGCATGCAAGACACAACGAGGTCAATGACATCATCAAGAGAAGCCTCGTCTCAGCTGGGTGCCCAGCGGAGAGAGAACCTCGCATCCTAGGGGTCCAAAACCCGGATTTCCCCGCACTTCGCCCTGATGGCATCACCATATACTCATGGAAGGAGGGTAGACAGTTGGTGTGGGACTACACATGCGTATCCACCCTGGCTGACACCTATGTACACTTCGGAGCTGATCAAGCAGATGGGGCGGCCAACCACAGGGAAACAGCAAAATCACTCAAGTACAGGCGACTGGAAGGTCAATACCTCTTTGTTCCCATAGCGTCTGAGACGCATGGCCCCTGGGGCAAGAGTGCCTTGGGATTTCTCAAGGAATTGGGTTCCAAGCTCATTGACGTCACTAGAGACCCAAGGGCTTCCAGTTTTTTATTTCAGCGTCTCAGTGTGGCGATCCAGAGGGGAAATGCTTACTGCGTCCTCGGTTCCTGTCCAGAAGCGGAGGAGTTTCAAGAGATCCAGAACCTTTAGGCATTTGTCTTGTATGTTTTGTAACCTTATATACACAATAAAGGAACAAAAAAAAAACAGGGAAGGGGGTGGTAGGAGAAAAGCACACAGAAACTGTATTGGAGGGGACCTACATTCCCTCCAATGCGTTATGTGTGGTTTCCTCCGAGGCCATGGGTCCCCCTTCTTCCAGCCAGAGGTGGTACTCCCTTCCCTATTATATATATATATATATATATATATATATATATATATATATATATATATATATATATATATATATATATATATATATATATATATATATATATATATATAAACATATATACATATATACATATATATATATATATATATATATATATATATATATATATATATATATATATATATATATATATATATATATATATATATATATATATATATATTTATATATATATATATCCACAGAGAAATATGAAATGAAGTGAACGTATATATATATATATATATATATATATATATATATATATATATATATATATATATATATATATATATATATATATTTATATATATATATAAATCCACAGAGAAATATGAAATGAAGTGAACGTATATATATATATATATATATATATATATATATATATATATATATATATATATTTATATATATATATATATATATATATATATATATTATATATATATATATATATATATATAAATCCACAGAGAAATATGAAATGAAGTGAACGTTTCGGCTTGTTAAAGCCTCTGTCAACACCAGACTGACTAAAGGAGAAGGGAGAAGGGGGAGGATATATATGCCGACACCTGACCAACCCATCCCTAGGGAAAGAATTAACCAGAAACAGGTATAGCTAAGCTTAGAATGGTCGAAGAGGATTAAGTGGTCAGAGAATAAGGATGAAAGATTAAAGAAAAGCCTCATGAACACACAATATATGAATGCAAAATTATAATGAGACATTGTAAGCCTCTCTATCAGAGTTTTTCTTAAACTGTTGTGCAATATTATAACTTAAAAATGGATCAAGTTTGTACATTCCAGTACTAACATTAAGAAGATTTGGACACTGACTGATTAGAGCAAACTCATCGATAGCAGACGGGTTGACGTTTGCGAGGCACTGCACATTAAGAAGTCAACACCAGCAATCAACAGCCTATTATTGCACAACTATATTCTACCATCCTCAAGACTCCGCTCCAATATAGAAGCATCAAGAAATATGGACCAATAGGATTTCTACAATCACTTCCATTTCAATACCCATTGTTTCGTGTTCTGTCTTGTGTTGATGAAATTAATACCCTATTAATGCCACCTCTTGTTCTGTCTTGTGTTGATGAAATTAATACCTTATTAATGCCACCTCACCCCATCGCCATGGGTTCTCCCCTAGGTGTCCTGTTTGCAAACTTCTACATGGGTACCATCGAGTAAAAAGTATTAGTCGACATGAACTTGAAACCGGCCATATACTGCAGGTATGTTGACGACATTTTTACACAGGTACCTGATGTCAGACATCTGCAGGAGCTGAAGGAGGCATTTGAGCAGAGTTCCGTGCTGCGTTTTACTTACGAGATGGAAAGGATGGGAAGCTGCCCTTTCTAGATGTAACAGTCATGGAAAAGAGCGGAGGTTTCAACACTGCAGTCTACACTAAGGAAACGAACATAGGAATGTGCCTAAATGCCAACAGTGACTGCCCAGACTGGTACAAGAGGAGTGTTGTTACCGCATATGTCGACCGTGCTCTCAGCCACAGCTCAGAATGGAAGCAAGTCGACGAAGAACTATGTAGGGTAAGGCAGGTCCTAGTCAACAACGGCTTCTCCAATGGTTTCGTCGAAGACATCATAAGAAGGAAAGTGAAACGCCATGCAACCTCTGAAGAGACAACTAACACAACACCTATACCCCCTATTAGACTATTTTACAGGAACTTCTTTTCCACAGCTCATAAAACAGAGGAAAGGGTCCTGAATGATATTGTTAATAGAAACGTTATCCCTACAGACAAAAATCAGAGGATACAACTGACGATTTACTATAAAACCAGAAAAAACGGCCAGCCTACTCATGAGAAACTCTCCAGACACAAAGCAGAACGCTTTAAAAGAGACCAACGTCGTCTATGCCTTCAAATGCCCACTTGGGGACTGTAAGCTCCTAAAAACCTAGTATATAGGCAACACAACAACATCTCTTTCTAGGCGTTTAACGATGCATAAAAAACAGGGCTCCATTAAGGAACATATAATCTATTCCCACAACCAAACCATCGCCAGAGAAATCCTAGTAAACAACACAGAAATCATCGATAGATACAGCGACAGCAGGCGGCTTGACGTTTGCGATGCACTACACATTAAGACGTCAACACCAGCAATCAACAGCCAATTAATGCACAACTATATTCTACCCACCTCAAGACTCCGCTCCAATATAGAAGCATCAAGAAATATGGACCAATAGGCTTTCTACAATCACTTCCATTTCAATACCCATTGTTTCGTGTTCTGTCTTGGGTTGATGAAATTAATACCCTATTAATGCCACCTCTTGTTCTGTCTTGTGTTGATGAAATTAATACCTTATTAATGCCAACTCACCCCATCTACCTCACTCAAATGTAGATATAAACAAAATCGAAGATGTGTAAGTTCTATTCAGTTGTGTATTTATAAACTAAAGTCTTGAAAATGTAATAAGTTTTACGAAACGCGCTCGTGTCGCGTCAGACTAGAAATAAAAATGAATTTTGGAGAATTGATTTTTGAATTACCTAATATATATATATATATACTATATAATGATATAATACATATTAGAATTATATATATATATATCTATATATATATATAATATATATATATATATATATATATATAATATATATATATATATATTTATATATATAATATATATATATATATATATATATATATATTATATATATATATATATATATATATATGTATATATATATGCCACAAGCTGAATGGTCCCCAGGACTATATGCAACTGAAAACTCACACCCCAAAGTGACTCGAACCCATACTTTCAGGAGCAACGCAACTGGTATGTACAGGGACGCCTTAATCCGCCTGACCATCACGACCAGACATAAGGAAGTGATAGCCGAAGCTATTTGAACCCTTCCCCACCGGCACTCGGATGGTAATCTTGGGCATTTTTATCAAATCACCTCATTTTTGGGGGGCAACACGTGAGGAGCACAAATTCCAACAAACTTGAATGGTCCCCCAGGACACAGATTTGTGTTCCTCACGTGTTGTTCCAAAAAATGAGGTGATTTGATAAAATGCTATGCCCAAGATACCATCCGAGAGTGCCGGCGGGGAAGTGGTTTCAAATATATATATATATATATATATATATATATATATATATATAGTCATATATATATATATATATATATATATATATATATATATATATATATATATATATATATATTATTATTAATATGACCGAAAAAGTAAGATTAATAATTCTAACACGAATTTTCTCAATCTTTCGTACATTACGCTTCACTGTTGGAGGTAAATCAAAAATCACTTCTCCAAAATTCATTTTTATTTCTAGTCTGACGCGACACGGGCGCGTTTCGTAAAACTTATTACATTTTCAAAGACTTCACAAATACACAACTGATTAGAACTTACGTATCTCTGATTTTATATCTACATTTGAGTGAGGTGGGAGGGGTGATGTGGCATTAACACAAGACAGAACAAGAGGGGATATTAATAGGGTATTAAAGTATCAACACAAGACAGAACAGAAACAATGGGTATTGAATAGAAGTGTTTGTAGAAAGCCTATTGGTCCATATTTCTTGATGCTTCTATATTGGAGCGGAGTCTTGAGGTGGGTAGAATATAGTTGTGCAATAATTGGCTGTTGATTGCTGGTGTTGACTTCTTGATGTGTAGTGCCTCGCAAACGTCAAGCCGCCTGCTATCGCTGTATCTATCGATGATTTCTGTGTTGTTTACTAGGATTTCTCTGGCGATGGTTTGGTTATGGGAAGAGATTATATGTTCCTTAATGGAGCCCTGTTGCTTATGCATCGTTAAACGCCTAGAAAGAGATGTTGTTGTCTTGCCTATATACTGGGTTTTTTGGAGCTTACAGTCCCCAAGTGGGCATTTGAAGGCATAGACGACGTTAGTCTCTTTTAAAGCGTTCTGTTTTGTGTCTGGAGAGTTTCTCATGAGTAGGCTGGCCGTTTTTCTGGTTTTATAGTAAATCGTCAGTTGTATCCTCTGATTTTTGTCTGTAGGGATAACGTTTCTATTAACAATATCTTTCAGGACCCTTTCCTCCGTTTTATGAGCTGTGGAAAGAAGTTCCTGTAAAATAGTCTAATAGGGGGTATAGGTGTTGTGTTAGTTGTCTCTTCAGAGGTTGCATGGCTTTTCACTTTCCTTCTTATGATGTCTTCGATGAAACCATTGGAGAAGCCGTTATTGACTAGGACCTGCCTTACCCTACAGAGTTCTTCGTCGACTTGCTTCCATTCTGAGCTGTGGCTGAGAGCACGGTCGACGTATGCGTTAACAACACTCCTCTTGTACCTGTCAGGGCAGTCGCTGTTGGCATTTAGGCACATTCCTATGTTTGTTTCCTTAGTGTAGACTGCAGTGTGGAAACCTCCGCCCTTTTCCATGACTGTTACATCTAGAAAGGCAGCTTCCCATCCTTTTCCGTCTCGTAAGTGAAACGCAGCACGGAACTCTGCTCAAATGCCTCCTTCAGCTCCTGCAGATGTCTGACATCAGGTACCTGTGTAAAAATGTCGTCAACATACCTGCAGTATATGGCCGGTTTCAAGTTCATGTCGACTAAGACTTTTGCTTGATGGTACCCATGTAGAAGTTTGCAAACAGGACACCTAGGGGAGAACCCATGGCGACCCCATCTACTTGCTTATACATGTGCCCATCCGGGCTCAAGAAGGGTGCCTATTTAGTACAAGCTTGGAGTAGTTTCCTCAGAATACTTTCTGGCATGTCAAGAGGAGTACAGGCTGGATCACGATACACTCTGTCGGCTATCATTCCGATTGTCTCGTCCACAGGTACGTTGGTAAACAGCGATTCTACGTCCAACGAGGCTCTTATCCCTGTGGCCCGTGTGCCCCGCAGTAAGTCCACAAATTCCTTTGGAGACTTCAGGCTGAAGGCGCAAGGAACATAAGGAGTCAGCAGGCCGTTGAGTCGCTTCGCCAGTCTGTACGTGGGTGTGGGTATCTGGCTAATGATTGGCCGAAGTGGGTTTCCAGGCTGTGCGTCTTGACATTTCCATACGCATATCCAGGTTTATATTCCCCAATGATCTTTGGCAGGTGGAGTCCGGATTTCTTGGCGTTCACAGTTTCGATCAGTTTGTTGACCTTTGCTTTTAATTCGGCTGTAGTGTACTTCGTTACCCTTTGGAACTTAGTTTGGTCAGAGAGTATGATGTTCATTTTCGCCAGATATTCGTCTTTTTTAAGAATGACATATATTGGCGACTTGTCACCTCTCCTGACAACTATCTCCTTGTTCTCACGAAGGCTTTTAGCTGCCGCTTTAAGCTCGGGGGACAGTATGGTGCTTCTGTAGTTGCCTCGATTCTTTCCTCCTTCTGCAATAAGTTCTGCTTGTAAGGTATCTTTGGTAGTGACCTTCTTTTGTGTCTCGAGGTCGATTTACTATAAAACCAGAAAAACGGCCAGCCTACTCATGAGAAACTCTCCAGACACAAAACAGAACGCTTTAAAAGAGACTAACGTCGTCTATGCCTTCAAATGCCCACTTGGGGACTGTAAGCTCCAAAAAACCCAGTATATAGGCAAGACAACAACATCTCTTTCTAGGCGTTTAACGATGCATAAGCAACAGGGCTCCATTAAGGAACATATAATCTCTTCCCATAACCAAACCATCGCCAGAGAAATCCTAGTAAACAACACAGAAATCATCGATAGATACAGCGATAGCAGGCGGCTTGACGTTTGCGAGGCACTACACATCAAGAAGTCAACACCAGCAATCAACAGCCAATTATTGCACAACTATATTCTACCCACCTCAAGACTCCGCTCCAATATAGAAGCATCAAGAAATATGGACCAATAGGCTTTCTACAAACACTTCTATTCAATACCATTGTTTCTGTTCTGTCTTGTGTTGATACTTTTAATACCCTATTAATATCCCCTCTTGTTCTGTCTTGTGTTAATGCCACATCACCCCTCCCACCTCACTCAAATGTAGATATAAAATCAGAGATACGTAAGTTCTAATCAGTTGTGTATTTGTGAAGTCTTTGAAAATGTAATAAGTTTTACGAAACGCGCCCGTGTCGCGTCAGACTAGAAATAAAAATGAATTTTGGAGAAGTGATTTTTGATTTACCTCCAACAGTGAAGCGTAATGTACGAAAGATTGAGAAAATTCGTGTTAGAATTATTAATCTTACTTTTTTCGGTCATATTTAATAATATATGTCTACAGGAAAGACTGCTACCAAAATATACTAATATATATATATATATATATATATATATATATATATATATATATATATATATATATATATATATATATATATATATAATATTAAGATGAATAGGAAAACCAGGGATATACTGAACATCTTGTATCAGAATCTTTACTTTAAAAAAACATAACGTTTCGAATACTTCTCGTATTCATCACCAGATTAATGGTTATCCTGTGCATATGGTTTATACTTTTATAAGGAATTTCTTAAATAAGAAGTTTCACCCATCGTGTAGGATTACTACAGTGGAAAGGGATCTTAAATATATTAAATTACCATTTTATGGCAGTATTAGCTTTTCTGTAAGGAGTCGTTTGAGGAGACTGTTGCAGCAGTGTTATCCTCAAGTAGACTTTAGATTTATTTTTGTCAACACAAATACCATAGGCTCTTATTTTAAATTTAAAGATAAAGTGCCTACCCCCCCCCCCCCCCCTGTGCTCAAATGTCGTATATATGTATAATTGTTCCAGCTGTAATGCTGGATATATCGGGAGTTCCATTCGGAACTTTAAGATTAGGATACATGAGCACCGGGGAATGTCTTTTAGGACTGGATTACCATTGTCTAAACCAGCATTTTCGGATATTAGAAACCATTGTTATGAGTTTAATCATTCTCTGCTGGAATCTGATTTTAAAATTCTGGACACTTGTATGAATGGCCAGTCAGATTTGAGAGTAATGGAATCCTTATATATAAAGGAGCTGCGGCCTCTGTTAAATAGCAACCTTTCAGCTGTTCAATTGTACACTGTATAGTGCACAGTAGGCCCTGTAATTTGATTTTTAGTTTATTTTGGTAGTTTAATTTTGTTTAGTTTACCATGTCTTTGCCCTTTCTTACTTATTTCAAGTCTTAACATTGTACATTAATATAATCTTCTATGTAGGATATATAATACATTTTTTGGTATTTAATTTTATTTAATATTTGAGTTTTTTATAAGATTTTGGTTAGTACTTTATAATTGTCGTTTATTCTGTTTGTATTTTACATACATTTTTTGTAGATTTGTAGACATTATATAAATATTTGTTATAGTGTTTAGTATCTATGTGTTAGGTATCAAGTTTCACTTCTGATCACTTCACTTAAGTTTAATAGAATGGTTTGTTTTAGTAGTTATAAATTTCATCTTGTAGTTTAATGGATTTTAAATTAGTTTTAATATATGTGACAGTTAATAAGTTTATTTGTATTGATCACTTTAAGTGCGCTTAAGTGTTTTGCTTTTTAAGCTTTTCCTTTCTTTGATAGGCAATTATATTCAGTATGAGTTCTTTGTTTACCAGCTATTTGACTGTGATTTCTGTTTTTTTTTTAGATCTGATGATGAATACGAGAAGTATTCGAAACGTTATGTTTTTTAAAGTAAAGATTCTGATACAAGATGTTCAGTATATCCCTGGTTTTCCTATTCATCTTAAAATTAAGATTCCCGAAGGGAACTTCGATTTAATAATATATATATATATATATATATTATATATATATATATATATATATATATATATATATATATATATATATATATATATATATATATATATATATATGTCGTACCTAGTAGCCAGAACGCACTTCTCAGCCTACTATGCAAGGCCCGAATTGCCTAATAAGCCAAGTTTTCCTGAATTAATATATTTTCTCAAATTTGATACATATGAAATGATAAATCTACCCATTTCATTATGTATGAGGCCAATTTTTTTTATTGGAGTTAAAATGAACGTAGATATATGACCGAACCTAACCAACCCTAGCTAACCTAACCTAACCTATCTTTATTGGTTAGGTTAGGTTAGGTAGCCGAAAAAGTTAGGTTAGGTTAGGTTAGGATAGTCGAAAAACAATTAATTCATGAAAACTTGGCTTATTAGGCAAATCGGGCCTTGCATAGTAGGCTGAGAAGTGCGTTCTGGCTACTAGGTACGACATATATATATATATATATATATATATATATATATATATATATATATATATATATATATATATATATATATATATATATATATATGTCGTACCTAGTAGCCAGAACGCACTTCTCAGCCTACTATGCAAGGCCCGATTTGCCTAATAAGCCAAGTATTCAAGAATTAATTCTTTTTCGACTACCTAACCTACCTAACCTAACCTAACCTAACTTTTTCGGCTACCTAACCTAACTTAACCTGTAAAAAATAGGTTAGGTTAGGTTAGGTAGGGTTGGTTAGGTTCTGTCATATATGTACAATAATTTTAACTCCAATAAAAAAAATTGACCTCAAACATAATGAAATGGGTAGCTTTATCATTTCATAAGAAAAAAATTAGAGAAATATATTAATTCAGGAAAACTTGGCTTATTAGGCAAATCGGGCCTTGCATAGTAGGCTGAGAAGTGTGTTCTGGCTACTAGGTACGACATATATATATATATATATATATATATATATATATATATATATATATATATATATATATTTATATATATACACATATATATATATTTTGGTAGCAGTCTTTCCTGTAGACATATTTTATTAAATATGACCGAAAAAGTAAGATTAATAATTCTAACACGAATTTTCTCAATCTTTCGTACATTATGCTTCACAAAAATCAGAGGATACAACTGACGATTTACTATAAAACCAGAAAAACGGCCAGCCTACTCATGAGAAACTCTCCAGACACGAAACAGAACGCTTTAAAAGAGACTAACGTCGTCTATGCCTTCAAATGCCCACTTGGGGACTGTAAGCTCCAAAAAACCCAGTATATAGGCAAGACAACAACATCTCTTTCTAGGCGTTTTAACGATGCATAAACAACAGGGCTTAATTAAGGAACATATAATCTCTTCCCATAACCAAACCATCGCCAGAGAAATCCTAGTAAACAACACAGAAATCATCGATAGATACAGCGATAGCAGGCGGCTTGACGTTTGCGAGGCACTACACATCAAGAAGTCAACACCAGCAATCAACAGCCAATTATTGCACAACTATATTCTACCCACCTCAAGACTCCGCTCCAATATAGAAGCATCAAGAAATATGGACCAATAGGCTTTCTACAAACACTTCTATTCAATATCCATTGTTTCGTGTTCTGTCTTGTGTTGATACTTTTAATACCCTATTAATATCCTCTAATGCCACATCATCCTTCCCACCTCACTCAAATGTAATGCCACATCACCCTTCCCCACCTCACTCAAATGTAGATATAAAATCAGGGAAACGCAAGTTCTAATCAGTTGTGTATTTGTGAAGTCTTTGAAAATGTAATAAGTTTTACGAAAACGCGCCCGTGTCGCGTCAGACTAGAAATAAAAATGAATTTTGGAGAAGTGATTTTTGATTTACCTCCAACAGTGAAGCATAATGTACGAAAGATTGAGAAAATTCGTGTTAGAATTATTAATCTTACTTTTTCGGTCATATTTAATAAAATACATATATATATATATATATATATATATATATATATATATATATTATATATATATATATATATATATATATATATATATATATATATATATATATATTATAATATATATATATTATATATATATATATATATATATATATATATATATTGTGACGGTAACGCGTTGGTGTTCGGCTGTTCAAAGCTAGGGGTATGGCCTCGTCACATAGAATTAAAAAAAATAGAAAATCTGGAACTTCGTCTGTGGTAAGGTAAGGAGAAGACACACAAAACACAAGTAAATTTTAACAATGAAATTTTAATTACGTTAAATAAACAAAACATGAATAAAATGGACATACAAATTCGTATAATAAAATCAATCAATCAAAATAATAAGAAGAATTAAATGACAAAATGAAAAGTTACGTTAAGACAAGTGAGTAATAACAAGCTGTGCAATATACAATAAAATGAGAGGTGCAGGAATATTGGCTTTAAGCTATCACCTCTCTCAGTACACGTCAGCCCAAAGCTTAGTCTACCAGGGAGAAGTGTTAACCGTAGGAAAGCACTAAATATTCTGAGGACTGAGGTCGTGGCGGCCCCAGACATCAAGTAGTATGGTGGGTGGAGTGCAGTTGCAGCCAGACCGGCGGCCAATCAGCGAGGAGCCGGCAACAAGACAGGTAGTTTGGCGGTTTGAGGCT
Organism: Procambarus clarkii; assembly: GCF_020424385.1. Lineage (NCBI taxonomy): Eukaryota > Metazoa > Arthropoda > Malacostraca > Decapoda > Cambaridae > Procambarus > Procambarus clarkii. The sequence goes on from NW_025563041.1 coordinate 162,118, forward strand.
GAGCAGGTGTTCCTGGCTGCATACGTTTTGCTCTCTGGCAAACCTTGGAGATGTTGTTGTCGTTGGACATTTCTTCCATAGTAGTTTTATATATTTGTAACGACGTATTTTTGGAGGGAAGAGCAGGCTCAATCTCTTGAAGGAGATTATCGTCACAACTCTCCCCCAAAGCCTGCGGTTCTGGAAGAAGTACGTCGTTATGTGGTGGAGTAATGGATGGAGTCGCTTCTACTTCATAAACTCTGGAGAGATCATGGGCTAAGATGTTGTCGGAATCTTGGTATAGCGTGTCTCCAGGTTGAATTTCTGCAGTTAGCAAGCCCATAGTAGAAGACGTTGAGATGAGAAGTGGGCGTGCTGCAGGAGGTGTAGTGTGGTGTGGTCCGTGTTGATGGTGGACCGAGCACTTTTCAGGTGTGGAGTGAAGTGCTGGAGCTTCAGGATGATGAAGAGTAGCTCCTTGCCAATTGTTCCGTAGTTCCTTGTAGCAGTAGTCGCTGACAGGTGTATTCTCCTCGCCTCGTTGCTGCATCGCGACACCACCAACGTCGGTACCACTGGCGTCGACATGGAGGATGAAGGGCTTATCTGACGAGGTGAGAGTGGAATTAGAATAGGGCAAAGGAGCACGATTATTATCCTGAAAGTATTTGGGAAGATCATTAAGGATTTCGGAATTAGAAAGTGCTGACTCCTTGTCAGTGCTTTCGGGAGGAGAAGCTGGGAAGGTCTCACTGTGGATGTAGGGTTCTGTGAAGGTAGAACAGTTAATCAGGACAGTGGGAGGAGTACCATTATATTGCTTCAGGAGGTTGACGTGGCACAGCTGGGTCTTCCGCCGCCTATCTGGAGTCTCTATGACGTAGTTGTTGTTATTTCTGCACTCTTTGACGCGGTAAGGTCCTGAAAACCTGTTTTGTAAAGGTGAACCTGGGATAGGGAAGTATGCAAGCACGAAGTCTCCCGGCTTAAATTTTCGTACTTTGCTGGTCTGGTCATAATGAGTCTTCATCCTCTCCTGGGCTTTCAATAGATTATCATGGGCAAAACGGTGGACTCTCTCTAGAATGTGTTGAAGGTTTTGAAGAAACTGGGGCACATTCTGATGCTCACTGAAGGTGGCATCTCTGAGAGAGTCTTTGAAAGCCTTAAGGGGAGTACGGCACTTACGGCCGTAGAGCATCTCATAAGGAGATACTCCTAGGGACTCATTGGGAAGACTTCTGTAAATACACATTATAAGGTCAATTTGCTTATCCCAATCCTTAGAGGTTTCACTACAAAACTTTTTCAGGAGTGCTTTGATAGTTTGATGACTACGTTCAAGAGAACCCTGTGAAGCAGGATGATAGGGGCTGGACAATACCTGTTTGATGTTGAACTCCTCCAGTGTCCTTTTGAAGAGATCACTGGTGAAGTTGGTACCACAGTCGCTCTGAATTTTCCTGGGAAATCCGTATTGAGTGAAGATCTTCAATAGATGTTTTACAACCGTAGCAGCCGTGATGTTCTTCACTGGAACTGCTATGGGAAATCTGGTGGTAGGACACAGGATGGTTAGGATGTAGGCGTTACCTGAACTGGTCCGAGGTAAAGGACCAACACAGTCTATATGAGTCTGTGGAGAGGTTCCGCAGGCACCTGTATGGGAATCAGTGGCGCTCTGGGAATGGAGATGTTCGGTTTGCCTGCCATCTGACATGTATGACACTGTTTACGTACTGTTTGACGCTATTTACCATACCTGGCCAGTAGTAGTCTTGACGAATTCCATGGTAAGTCTTGTTGAAGCCGTAGTGGGAGAATGCTCCGTGGGCCGGGTGTAGAATAGTGGGCCGCAGGCTGGTAGGAATCACAAGTTGTTCGATGTTGGCCCAATCGTCCTCCTCCTTCAGTTTACTGGGTCTATATCTGCGGTAGAGCAAGTCGTTCTCTAGGAAGAACCCAGGAATACTGTCGGGTTGAGTCTCAGCCTGGAAAAACAATGGTGTTAAAGTAAGATCTTCCCTCTGCAACTGACGGAACTCCAACTTGGTCAGATTCGGGGGTAGTTTCTGAGGGTCTTGAGGGACAGCGGTAGCAGTAGAGTCAGCTGGCTGTGGACGTGCGGCTTGTGCACGGGTGGTCACGAGAACCGGAGGAGAAACTTCATCAATCTCTTGAACCTCTGCTGGAACATACTCTAGAATAGGGTTACTTGGCACAGAGTTACACACCTGGACCTAGATTCAGGAAGCTCTGTGTATTTCTTCGTAAGTGGGTTTGCTACGAAGGTTCCTAAGTGCGCCCTAAGAAGATGCTTAGGTGCGATTCAATAAGGTATACTTAGGAAGAAAAGTGTTGGTTCACCTGCGTGCCGATAGAGCTCACTACTGTGTTCGTTTGGCCAATCAGAGAGCAGCAACATTCTTCATATTGAAGATTTAGCGCTGGCTTATCGGAGCTCTACTGCCGCGTATTTACGTCGAATTTTCTTATAAATTAGTATTTA